>LOEQ01000476.1:391886-401932 GCA_001685075.1 Bramus lutescens | reverse complement strand
CAGGACAGGCTCCAAAGCTAAAGAGAAACCCTGTCTTGAAAAACCAAAAATAAAAAAATAAAAAAAAATCTCTTGCTATATAAGCCTCACCCCTAAATTTGATCCCCAGAAACCAGAATAGAAACAGTCAACTCCTGAAAGCCTTCCTATGACCTCCAGCTTCCATGTGGGTACCATGGTATACCTCTACCTGCACACACAGACACATCATACACATAATAATAATAAAGACCATCGATGACTAGCGAAGAAACCCAATTTGGTAAAGTGTCTGCCTTGCAAGCAGGAGGACCTAGGCCATAGCCCTAGAACTCACTGGAGAGGCAGAATTTGGGCCTATCCCAGAGGGTCACTGATCAGCCCGCCTACCCTGATTGGAAAGCTACAGGCCAGTGAAAGACCCTTTAATATAAATATAGCGCCACGTAATGCAGCAACCCTGTAAGAGCAGCCTCTAGAATAGCACACAAAGACTCCTGCCTCCTACACTTGATGCCCTGTGCCTGTGAACTTGCCCCTTTAACTTGGGTTGTACCTAGTGGCCACTTCTGATNTATATATTCTAAGTGATGGCATGTCACCTCCACAGTTATTTAACAAAAGAGCAATGGTTTCTGCTTGTCTCTGCATCCCAGTCTTTGCACACTCACCCTGAAAGAAGATGACTGTCCTACTATGAGTTACTTACTCTATGTGTAGGCTTACATGACAAAAGGCTGTAAAAGGATTCTGACCAACAACCAACAAGGAACTGAGCCCTTCACCAAGCAGCTGTCAGTGGGGGCTAATTGCTATCAGCAACCCTGGGAGTGATCCCGGAGACTCATTCTCCCTCCTTGACCCTTGGTAGACCTCAGCTCCAGGAAACTAACCTTCGCTGGAGACAAGCATCAAGATGACTAGCTCACAGAAACAAGGATATGGCTATCCATGTGAATGGCTAAGTTTTAAATAACAACCACAGGTCTGTTTTTCTCATCTCAGTTGAGCAGATGGGGAAACTGAAGCTCGGTGTTTGAAAACTTTCAGGGTTACACAACTTGTAAGGATCAGAGGTGGAGATTTAAGCTCAGGGACCCTGACTTCAGAATATGATTGTTTTGTTTGTTTCTGTTTTTGAGACAGGGTTTCTCTGTGTAACAGCCCTAGCTCTCCTGGAACTTGCTCTGTAGACCAGGCTGGCCTTGAACTCACAGAGATCTGCCTGCCTCTGCCTCCCAAGTGTTGGGGTTAAAGATGTGTGTCAACACCACCTGGCCAGAATGTGTTTTTTTGTGATTCAAATTATTTATGCTTTTGCCAATAGGTGTCAATATGCTTGTATTTTGTAAAACAAAGTTTCTGATACTAAAGAAATGGAGGCTATGAATCAAACAGCAAATGAGTTGAGGTATCTCCCGAGTTCTCTTCTGGCAGGCTCCCTGCCAAAGCTATCATGTGTCCCCCCATAGTAGCCTCTTCACCACAGCTGTCACCACTAATGAGTTATTTTTGAGCACAGTACAAATTAATAGTGAGGAGGCCCCCAACAAAGCCATATCAACACTGAATGTGAAATGAAAACATTGTGCAAACTTTAATCTGGTATCACCCGTATAAAAGATACTAAAGATGTTTGTTGAATTCATGTATTGGGTCACATTGCTTGCAGAATATCCTCTAAAAAGCACTGACTGAAGAAAGAGTTATGCTATTTGGAAACAGACATCTGCTAGGTGTGATGGTCTTTAATCCCAGCATTTAGGAGGCAGAAACAGGCAGATTGCCTTGAGTTTGAAGCCAACCTGGTCTATACATTGAATTCTAAGCCAGCCTGAGCTATATAGTGAGAACTTGACTCAAAAAGTTAATAATAATAATAATAATAGACATCTAGAGCAGAATGCTCACCTAGTGTGTATGAGGTCATGGGTTGGATCCCTAGCAAAGGCACAAATATTTTTTGTTAAAATAGACACATGAGTGTCAGCCCATCCCATTCCCCCCACTGGCTGCCTTTATCTAGAACTGATATTTGATATTAGCAACTCTAGGAGAAACATAACTCATCTACCTCAGTCACCCTGCTACATCAGGAAGTTAGCTTTAGTGGCGTGATTGTAAGCACGAGTTCTGGAGTCGGACTGGTCCATGGACTATGTAACACAGGCCGGGAATGAGCCTGCTCTAAGCTCCCTGTGTCTCAGGGTGAGCATGAAAACAGTGCTCAGCTCAGCAGAGTTGAGAGTCAGGGAAATGATTCCAGACAAGCACAGCACAGAGGATGCTACCAGCAGAGACTCAGCCCCCACTGTGTCTGTCTCACTGCCCAGCACCATCACCTCTGGCCTTTCCAACCAAAAGTAGACAGACTGGGAAACCATCCTTACTGCTGTCAGGAGGAAACCTCAATGGGATGCTAACTCATCTTCTTTGAGGGGAAAGCTTGGAGTACCAGCCTAGCAGCTGAGTTCTCTGCTTGGTGAAAAATGAAAAGTGATTTCTCTTGAAATCAGGTAGAGAGTATAATTCCAACTGTTGAAACAACATTTAAATAGAACATTGGCAACATTCGATGCTCATATCCTTTCTTAGCAAATCCCGAGGCCTTGTTCCCCAGGACTCCAGAGAAGCCTTCCCCTCTCTTCTGCAATTCCTCCACACCTGCTTAAGGAGCTACTGCGTGCACTGTCTGTCCTCACTGACATCTCCGCAGTCTCCTCAAGTCCTTTACATCTTTCTTATCAGTTCCATTGCACCTCACTCAGCAGCTTCTCTGTCACGTAAATACGCGCCCATTCTATTCTCGCCTTGGAAATTTCTTTCCTTGTCTTCCTTTATGACACATATTTGGGACTAGTGGGGAAAATAGGAATTGTTAGTGGACTCTCCAGTTTAAAAGCACATACATCCCACTATGACTAGCACAGAGTAGACCCTAAATATTTGCTAAATGAAATCCTTGACTGAACTCTCTGAGGTTCAGTAGAGACAGTGCAGAGGAAAGGCGCTCTTTCTCATTCTCCTGGGGAAATGGAGGAAAGAAGATGATCTGCTGGAAGCATCTCCTGTGCATTTCATACAAAGGGACAAACGGACTGGGGGAGAATATTGGGATGATCCTCAAACAGCTCTTAAGGGGCAAGTACCCAGCCGGGAGCCACGTGTCCTGTGTCCCATGAGTGCTAGTCACGTGGTATACAAACACCCCTTACTTCCTAGTGGAGGAATTAGAACATGAGAGCCTTGAATTCAGAACCAGGAGCTGCTTTTTGATCCCCAAGCAGATTCCTCCACAAATTTGACAAACACCTCCTACTAGAACAGCCTGATTTGGATTTTCAACTTAGCAGGTCTAGGAGTTGGGCATTCCGAGAGCCCCAGAACTTCCCTTTTCCTCCGCCTCAGTACAGACAGCTCTTTCTTCTCACCCTCCCCCAGGCTCCAGCAGGCTAGCTGGTTGTGATGCGGGTCTCTGCTCCGAGGCTCAGCTCCCAACGCCTTGATGAGGCGTGTTTAATCTTCCACCCGGATTATTTAACCTCCGCATCCTTGTTAACAAACAGCCATTATTAACGAGATATGGGAGACCACATGGGGTTGGGCATCTACAGACAATGCAAATTCCCTTGGCTTTTCTGCAAGGAAATTCATAATCCTCAGCGACTTAGCCGCTCTACCACTCCTGCACAGAAAACTGAGCAGAACACTCGAGTTCTGGACCCTTCCCCATGTACCCCCGAGGTTGGAGGATGCATCCTCAGCAAGACAGAGTTGCCACTCTCCCTTCACTTCCTCCCTTGCTCGTTGCCCTCCCAAGGGGTTCCCACAGCGCGTTATAAATTTTACCTTTTCAGTGTGCAGGAGAGTCGAGAGGAGGCTGCGTCCCAGCTCTCGGCCTGCCCGTCCCCGAGGACACCAATTAAAGGCACTAATTGGACAGCAATACATCAAAGTCGCTCCCAGGAGTAGGTCCTCCGGAGCGCCAGTAACCCGTTAGTTGGGCTTTTGTTTCAAATAGAGAAATACAGAAGAAGAAGAAAATGGAAAATAAAAAAATAAACCATCCCTAGGCCAGGGCTGGAAGGCAGCACGGATTCCTCCTGCGTTCTCAGGATCTACTAGCTCTCTCTCATCCTCCAGGCTCTGAAGAGAATGGACCAATCTTCCCTGCTTCTGTGTTCTGAGGCCACCCCAGTACCTTCCCCCTAAGAGCGCCGCCTAGAAGTTTCTCTCTCTCTTTCGGGACAGGCTCTTTTAGCTGGCTGAGATGAGACCCGTGGTTAGAACCTCCGCGTGCTAGTACCCAACCGAGAGAAACCCATCTCTCTGACGGCATCATGCCATGCCGGTCTTTCCAAAACAAGCAGCGCGGGGTGATGGGGGCGGGATAGACGTTCTGGGAAGGCACCAGTCCCCTCAAAGTGGTAACAATCACCCTGACTCTATGTGTCCTGGTAGAGGACCTCCTGACAAAGAAGGGAGACGATATGAGCCTGGCCTCGTGGGAAGAGATTATTTCAAGATTTAGAATCAGGATGAGATACTTCAGAGTGGGGATACCTGGGCACTGCTCTCGGGTGGGGAGACAGCGGGCTATACAGACGGGAGCAAATAGAGGGGCCTACGGAACCAAGAGCCCTTCAGTTTAGAAGGATGCTAAATTAAGAGGCGACTGAGCCTGCAGAGATCAAAAACTACCAGCAATCTCCACTCTGCACAGGACGCCTTCTGCTTCTCCACCACCAAGACCACCTGGAAGAGGTGACCGGAGAAAGGCTGGAGTCCGGCACAAGGGGAACTGAGACCTAAGCACAAACTGGGACCCCTGCGGGGGACTGTTCCTCAAGATGCGGGTTCGGGAAAACTGCCGGACTGCCTTCTGCACTACTAACGCAAGAGCCTAAAGCAAGCAAGCAAGGGCCAGACTGAGGTGATCGCGCAGCGACAGCGACAGCTACAGCGCACGCGCCCTCAATTCTCGGCCTCACCTGGGCCCGGGAGAGGTCAGAATCTGCCTCTCTTCTTGAGCGGCTCTGGCCGCTCCCTTCTCTCCAGCTGCCAGATTGGAATGGCTGCGTTTGATTCCATTTGTTACCAACCCTGGCATTTGTTTTCCATTTTATAAACGTTTCCCTTTAAGTAATTGTCCCTGTTAACGGCTTATACCTTTCAGCAGCCCTCACTGCGCTATAAATAATCTCGATGAAGACGTAAGGATATGACTTTCACAAGATTGGACAATTGATTCAATCTGTGACCCGCGATCGCGAATAATATTGGAAGGCTATTTAAACAGATGAAGGCCTAAATTGTCTTGCTTGTATCTGAATTAATTTCTCATTCATCATCATTATGAAGTGATTGGTCTATTCAAGCTCTTCAGCCTGCTGGAACGGAGCAGGATTTAAATGAGATTGTAACACAATTTAAATGCTTGCCGACTTTAACGAGGCCAATTGAGCAGCTGCAATAAATACAAATATTTTCTAAACAGCCTTGTTTTAAATAATTACTTAATGCTTTCATGTTATTTTTAAGTGGCAATCTTTCTCCCTCCTACTCAGAATTTCACATTCTTCTGTGCTGAGAAGGCAATCTTGGAAACGACTTTGTGTTTCTGTTTGTTTTGTAGATAACATGATGGGTTTTATAGTTAGGATTTGAGGCTGTGTTTTGTTTTTGTTTTTCCCCCTCGGGTCAACATTGCCAGGGTCCCATACAGTGAGTAAAGAGTGAGTTTGGCCTTGGTGTTCTCTCTACTGCACTCCAATGTTCCTGTCCCCGCAGAGCCTGGGAGGAGGGGAGCGAGGGAAGAAATTTGCCGATGCATCTATTCTCTCCTGCAGACTAGCTTTAGCTGGGGACTGCAAATAAATTTGTGCAACTGCACTTACAAATGACACCCTGAAGAGTGGCATTGTTTCCGACTTGTCCTGATGACTGTCATCATCTTGAACAAATCAGAATTCCAGCATACCCCAAAGGTGTTCCTTAAGAAGTTCAATCTTCGAGCAGCTTGGCTCTAGTGCAAGTTTTCTGGTGTGAGTGGAGACAAGCTGAGGATTTCTTTGTCGGGAGCTGGGCACACAGAAAAAAAAACGCTGCTGCAACTGATAGCTGAGAGTAGAGATGATTAGGGCACACACACACACACACACACACACACACACACACCTTGCTACACTCTTTTTCGTTTCCATCCCTCACTGTGCAGGGGGAAGATGCTTAGTCCAGGAAGCTCATCCCATGTGGAGCACGCCATCCGTCTGGACATCTTCCACCACCGTCCACTGTGACACCCATGCTCTCGGGAGGACATATGGCAACGGGTGTTTCCTCGGTTGGAGAATAATAGAAGCAACAGAGCAGGAGAAGCCTGGGGAACAAAGGGATCTTTTAAACTTCCATAAAAGCATTTAGGATGGAGGAGGCATACTGTGGGGTCCCAAGGCTTCCATTCAGGGCCGTGTCCTTTGGGTGACAGGGTGCATGATGAACCTCTTTTTCTTGCTGCCTGGAGTGTGGAGGGCTCCAAGTCGAGTGATTCCTTTCAGGTTTGGAGTCTAGGAAGGTGGATGGATCTGTTATGGTGACTAGAAAAACCATCAGTAGGACAGACCACGTGATCAAACTGTAAAGCCCCTGCCCCCATCACCAAAAAATAGTGGTAACAATGGGAAACCTAAGCAATTCGCTATGTAACTGAGTAATTTAATGCCAGAGTTAGGGAAGTGCTGGCCGGAATCATTTTCTCTTCGAGGCTCTGCCAAGCTCATCTGCTTTATCCTGTTGTTTAAAATGAGCGTTATCCCAAACATATGCAATGCAATCAGTTTGGTCACACTTACAAGAACACGCTTTAATAAGGCAATCAATCACACACTAACAAGCCAGCGACGGGCCCGGGCCTCCTTGCGCACACTTGGGTTGCAGGGTGGTGGTTAGTCTTGCGGGTCTAGGCAAACCCAAGCTGAGCATTGGACCATGTTTTCAGATCTGCAGATCCTGCCAGGACTCAGAAGCTGCAGGGGGAAATGAGTTGGAAGTGAAATGCTAAACTTTGTTGAGAATGATCTTGGACTCAGAGCTCCAAAGCCTGGAGGTGGGTGGAGGTGGGATGTGGGTGGAGATGGGGTGAGGGTGAGGGTGAGGGTGGGTGGGGGAATGATCCAGAACCTGAAGCTCATGGGTGCACCCTAGCCCCTGTTTGATGTACACAGCTCAGAGCCTCAGGCAAAATGGGACCACACTAGGGTTCAGCTATGACAAGATACTCAGAACTTAAAAAAACAAAAACAGTCCCACATTAGGCTCCTTGCCTGGTCTGTCCTGCCCCTTATACAGACAGAAATTGAAGCCAGAGATGGACAGTGTCTTCATAGTCAACTCCACTCTCCCAGACAAAGTGGGGCATGTAAAGCCAGATGGCATGGCCTGGTGCAGGCGGCTAAGCTCTTTGAGGAGTGAGAAGTGGTGCCTACCGTCAAACCGCAAACCCTGGCAAAAGGGAAATTTCATTATGAAGTAATGAGTAATTCCTCCTGGCAAGATGTATTGTTATATCTTCCACTTCAATTTGGAGGAAGAGAGGCTCAATTACCCAGAAAATACAGTCAATTAAAGGCTGCTGATTGGACACGAGGCCGGATCATCGATCTTGTACTTTCCAATATCGCTGCAGACACCTCATTTTCCCTCCCTATTAACTGAAAATACGCCTGGCATTAAGGCAACCCGCAGCCCATTTACCTGTCGCAAGCAATCTCTGCCCATTGCCGAGCAACTGCAAAATTTGCTGGGATTTGGCACTGGGGAGCCTCTGGCTTTGGAAGGAACTTTGAGGGCCTGGGGTGGGGTACAGTTGTTGGGTGGAAGGCTCCATATAGGGGCCACTACGTACAAGAGGGCAGAGGGCATTGGTGGTGTCCCCACCTGCCCAACCGGGACACCAGCAGAGAACCCTCGCTGCTATGCAATCTAAAGTTTCTTAACCTTGATAATGAAGGCTCTTCAGCAGGGATTCTAGAATGAGTGGGTGTGTGGGGTTACTTTTAAGCACTACCTGACCCTCCTGAATCTTACCCTGAAGTCCCAGAATTCCATCCTTCAAGTAGGATTTTTAGTATGAGGATGGATGGCACCAAGACTATCCCAACCCTCATGAAGGGGCTTCCTCCTATGGAGGAAGGCTTGACTGCACCAGCAAACGTTGCTTTCTGAAGTAGTCTGGCACATGTCAGTGCCCACTTATAGCATCTGGGGTTGGGCTGGAAGAAGGTCTCATGATGACATACCTGGGCTCCCCTATTGGAGTAACTGAAGGATCCATCCATTAGAGGGGTGAGCCCTAGGCAGACTCAACACTTTAGGGGAGGTCCCATCTATCTATTGCAAGTCTCAGATAGTCCCAGAGCTATCCAAACATACACCCAAGGCAGCTGGAAGACAACTTTCCATCTTCCAGCAATGTCTGTTTGGAGCCTGCCAATGTCCAACAGGGACTTAGGAGACCCTTTTGTGAGCCCATCTTTTTCATTCTTTTCCTATCCATGCCCATGGTAGCTAAACTGGAAAATCAAAAATAGTAAACATGCTCCCTGATGCCAAAAAATATGTTTAAATGCTAAAGTAAGAATCGTGTTCAGCTTTTATTGCAATATGGTTAACAAATCATAACAGCAAATTCTTTGGGCTGCAAAGGAAAACCCCAGACCAAACCAAATTCATGCCCTACAGGAAGAACCACTCCCTCCCAGTATGGTGAAGCTTGCATTGGGTGATTAAAGTTGTTCTTTTCCTCAAACGCTGGTTAAAAGGATGAGTACAGGAGTCCGTGGGTGGCTCCCAAATAAACCCCAGTGAAGGGTAGAGACAGGGTCCTCCAGAAGTGCTGAAGGTTTCTACAGGCAGCTGAAAGCCAAGGCCCTGTCACAATGTGGGGAGACAATGAGAGGCTGTAAAAGTCTCAGTTCCCTAAGATCTTCCCAGGGTGCCTTGTTAGAACAGCTCAGCTCTGGGTTTGGTGGCCCAGCAGAGTGCAGATCATTATTATACATACATTCAACGTTCAAAAACCCTCCTCACACATCATTTGCTAATCAGGGTGTGTGCTGGGTTAAGGGAGAAGAGGTTAGTCTCCTAGGGACCCTGGAACCCCTGCAGCTTCCCTGCCAACCTGAAACAGAAAGGGAGAAGGCTGGAGTGGCAAGCCAAGAGATGTCACAAAGGCAGGAATACGGAAAGAGGTCAGGGGCTGGCAGAGGCTAGAACAGAAAGATGCTGAGCAATTGAGGCTCCAAGGAAGGTGAATCAGCCCCAGGTTCCTTGCCAAGGGGCAAAATTCTCCCTGGCAGTAAATCATCTCTCCCCTAAATGGCTGATACGTTGCCATCAACAAGCCCCCTGCCACGCTTTGGAAAAGCTCCTGAAGATTAATCTCTACCTGCTCTGCATACACAGCATTTTGTTCCAAGAGACAGCGATTTTCCTTTTCAATGCTTGCCCTTGACAGGAGAGTGGGGGCCCAGGTACAGGGTATGAGGGGCGTGGGGGTGGGTTGTTGCTGCTGAATTTTGTTTAGCTGTTGAACCAAGGCCTCCACCTCTGACAGCGCTGTGGTTTTTTGTGGAGAATGGCAAAGGCCGGCCTCCCCAGAGGAAGCTCCCACAACCTCTGCTTTCCCACCCGATTCCTGCTCCCAAGCAGATGGCCACTGCCACTTCCGGGGCTCCTGGATCCTCTAGGCCGAGTTCTTTGTGGTGCTCTCTCCTTTCCCCCTCTGCATTTGGGAAGAGGGTTGACAGGTGGGACGCTGGAGGAGTCCCGAAGGGCCCCCACCCCCATGGCGTCCTGCAGCCAGAGCAGCCTGAGGGCGACCCCTTATCTGGTGAGGGGCACCTCCTCTCTCTGGTCCAATGACACGGAGGAGGCCTTGCTGAGCACAGAGGGGGCGAACGTGAGGAAGGAGTCCGAGCGGGAGGTGGAGGCACAAGTGAAGTCCGAGGCTGCAGCGGCCCGAGGTGCCAGCCCATTAGCCGGGCTGCTGTGGCAGGCAAGGCAGGAGC
>LOEQ01000476.1:375158-385817 GCA_001685075.1 Bramus lutescens | reverse complement strand
TGTTGTGGGGGCTGCCTGGGTGATCCGAGGCCCACCAGGCGCGGTGGACAGCGGTCTTGAGCCATCCCCAGCACCTTCGAAGCCTGGATCGCGGAGCTTGCACCTGGTGAAAGGCAAAGGGTGAAAGTCCGGAGACCTGGGGCTGGCGCTAGAGCCGCTGCTTCCTGCCGGTGGGTGGGTGGGGGCGTTATCAGAGAAAAAGAAAAAAAAATTAACTTTTCTTTGGTCAAACGTAAGAACAAAGAGAGCATCCTTTTTAACTAGTAAGAGTCTCCCAGCTGTCGTAGATACTGTCCTCTGGTCCTCTGTGACCTTCCAAGCTGTGTCCGGGCTGTTCCCTGGAAGTTTCTGTGATGCTTGATCTCTGCAGCTAGAAGGGCCGGCAGTGGGAGTGTCTATCAGCCGTCCAGGCCTCTTTTAGAGTCCAGAGTTACTGAGTGGTGCCCCTTGGGGGAACATCACCCCCACCCCTCGCCAGGAGAACAAAATTCACTGGAAGTCAGACTACAGGTGTTCGGGTTTCCAGGAGCCCAGAAATCAAAACTGAACGGATTAACTACTCCTCTTCCTCCCTGGGCTTAGGCTGGGGGTGGGGGTGGGGTGGGGAAAGGTCTGCTAAGGACAGCCACGGTGGGCAGCACAGAACCTTTTCATCTTCAGAAGGTTGACCTGGAGGCTTTTGAAGTCCGGTTAGAGCAAGTGCTCTCTGCCTCTGGGCCTCCTGATGTGTAGGGCACAAGTATCAGTGACAAGGAGCTGGGTGCTTCCTGCCCCCCATGCCTGATGCTTTTCAGAACCCCAAAGGCATCCAGATCTGCCTTTTCTCCCCCTGTTCCTTGCCCTCCTCATCTTCCGAAAACCAGAGTCTAGTGGCTTCCTCTTCCTGTTCTGCCGCCCTCTGTACTGACAGCAGTCTAGAGCAGAGCCAACAGAAAGGATTGACACCTGAGGCCCTTCCTAAGATGATGCAAAATCCCTCCCTTAGGACAAGGCCTGGAAAGGGCCCACGCAGTCTGTTCTCTCCTGCATACAAAGGCCAAGATAGCTCCTTGGCTTGCTCCAACAGAAGTGGCATGGTCTTTTAGATCATTCCTGTTCTGAAACTTGCTCTTTTTTGAGGGGGGGAGGTTTCAAGACAGGGCTTCTCTGTGCAGCCCTAGTTGTCCTGGAACTCAGTCTGTAGACCAGGCTAACCTCGAACTCACAGAGATCCACTTGCCTTTGCCTCCTGAGTGCTTCTGGGATTAGAGATGTGCACCACCACTGCCTGGTGAGAGCCTGCTGTTATTACAAAGCTAGCTGACATTCATCTTCATCTACACAAGAGTTCATCAAAGGTCTCTGGTGGGCTGCAGTGCCTTTTCTCCCTCAAATGTTAGGTTCCTAGCAATTAGCCAGGGCACGGTGACTGTCAGGCCTAGGCTCCTCATAAGGTCGTCTTGCCTGTCTTTGAGGAATCCCTCAACAGTGACTTCTTTTCACCCTGTTGAAGTAATATTCCACAGTCTTTTTTTTTNTTTTTTTTTTTTTTGGTTTTGGAAACAGGATTTCTCTCTGTAACAATCTTAGCTGTCCTGAAACTCACTTTGTAGACCAGGCTGGCCTCAAACTAACAATGATCCACCTGCCTCTGTGTCTGCCTCCTGAGCGCTGGGATTAAAGGGGTGCACCACCGCCACCTGGCCCCTACAGTCTTTCTATAATCTAGCCAGGTCTGGGTCCTCAGCATGTCCTTCCCAGCCTCAAGAGCTCCTCCTTGGAGAAAAGGATCCAGAGTCACACTTATGCCACCCCTCCCCATCATACATTTCTTCCCAGGAGGACAAAGAGTCCCATGGTAAGATCAGCCACTGTTCTGTTTCCTGTGGGTTTATGTTTTCCAGCCTCAGCAGGCTTGGGGTGGATGGCACAGAATGAATTATCCCTGGCTTGCAGCCAAAACACCTAAACAGGGAGGCAGTATAGGCACAAGTAAGAGGATGCTACTCTCCTCCCTCTGCTGTAAACCATTTGGAAACACCCCCTCTACAGGATAGGGAAGGGCAGCTGGGTGAAGACCGTGCAGGGGCCTGTAGGAGAAAATAATCACTGTGGCCAAGCAGGTCTTTATGGCCTGAAGGTAGAAACTCAGATCTTCAGGATCCAGCTCAGAAATACCCAAGTGTCACTATAATAGCTGATTTTGAACACATTAAGGCATCCCCTCAGACCATTGCAATCGACTCTTGAAGGCTTCTCCCAGGCCCACAAGACCAGTCACACAGGGCAACCTGAAACCCACTAGCTCCAAATCACAGGCATGGGCCTGCCATGGTGCTGGAATTTACAGGCATGTGTCATCACCATGCCCAGCCAACTACCACAACATATTTAACTCCTTGGGAATTATAGCCTCATAGATATATCTGGCAACCTTTTTCCTAGAGAATTCACAGAGGTCCTGAAATTAGTATTTGGTTTCTGGGATTTCTCTCCCCTCCTTTAGAGCTACCATACTCCAAGCAGAATGACCTAATCCATTCTTAGGGAGATAAATATATATCTGGGGCTTTTCTTTACATGGCAGCTTCCAGCCTCACACTGTCTTCCTGATTGCTTGGCCTAAGGGACAAAACCTAAATGTCTGGCCAGGACCTGCTTATACCACTGGGCTGGTCGGTACACATCCTGCAGCGAAAACGTCTAGGTTCTGGCCCTGTATCAAGGAGAGATGGTCTGACTGAAGCTTCCCTAAAAGGTGGGACTTGACTCTGGCTGACTGGCTATAGAGATAAAGACAAGAGTGCCCAAACTGCCTGGCTGTTAGCATATCACTATTTTCCAGCCCAGGGAGGGGTGTCTTTGCTTTTGTTGGTTTGGTTTTTATTTTGTGATTCTGCAGCTAGAACCTGGGGCTTTGCCCGTACTAATCAGTCACTTTGCTACCAAGAGGTTCTGCACTTTACAGGGGGGTCGGGGTGGGGGACATAAGAGCCTGGCTGTGTAGCCTAGACTGATAGGACCGGAAGTTCTGCGGTATTCGGGCTGTCCTCAAGTGGGGTGAGTCTCCTGTCTCTGCCCATGGGACTTCATGCATGTGCACCATGCATGCCCAGGGTTTGCTCTGCTTTCCAGCATTTCACCCAATGGCTAGCCCTTTCCACATGCTTAATTTCATTTTCAAGTGCCTTCCGCAGTGTACACCGCATCTACTTATAGTGTATAAAAGGGAGACAGACCACCGTGGCACCTTCGAATGCAGGAATCGAAATGCCCCTATTGACCCTGAAGCATCTCATGAGTGCTGGTTTCCATGACTTCTCTGGATTCCCAGCTCAGAAGGATGTTGACACACCTTCCACTCTCCTTGCCCTTTGTCCCAGACAAGAGATGCACGCAGTCAGGCATCCAACACCAGAAATTTCTGAGTGCATGATGGGAAAACTGACCCTGCATCCCTTACTCTGCCCAGGCCAGCTAGTCCAACTGGTCGGTGAAGCCGGATTTCTCTAGGGTCTTCTGTTCGATTTTGAGACTTCTGGAGGCTGACTTTCATAAAGTCCCCTCCCAACCCAGATGAGTACGTGCAGCTATTGAACAGAGAAAACGAGATCTTGGAAAGATTAGAAAATTTGGTCAGGAACACACAGCTAGAAGCAAAAAGCGAACAATTTTTAGCTCATATCGAGGAGCTTCCAAAGGCAAGCTTTTTTGTTAGGACATTGGCCCTGCGTCCCCAGAACCCGTGACCGCATTGCATCCCCTAACACCCAGGCAGTCAAGATGCTTTGAGCATTGAAATATCTGGACAAGGGCCACCCTAATTGGCAGGGAGGCTGTGGCTGTTAGGGTTAGACTCAGAGAATCCGACTCTACAGAAAGAATAGATAAACTGCAAGATGGCCCGCAGGGCGCCGCGACGTGGAGGGACTGTGTGTCCCCGGCCCAGACTGGTGAGTATTGGAGAGGGCACCATTGCCGGCCACCGAGGGTGGGACACAGCTTGTAGCAGCTAGGGAGGGTTAGAAGTGATGTCAGCCCAGAAAACAAGCGCTGAGGGCCAGGAGAGGAGTATGCACACAAGCTGGCTCGCTATGATGTCCACGTCCCTTCGGTTCATCACCACAGAGGAACCAGGTGCAGCCTCACAATTGCCCGAGTGCCCCTTTCTGCTGAGAGCCAGTCGGGTGTCCCATCTAGTCTTCGCAGTCCCATCGCTGCCGCGGTGACAAAGCAGGGCTCTCGAACTGCTGTGTTGGTGCGCCCCCCACTGCCTATCGNCAGAGGCGGAAGTCGCGTCTTGTCGCAGCATCCTCGCCGGCTCAGATCCCGGGCTCTGCCGCGACAGACACCCAAATTCTGCATAGCTAGAGATCAGTTGATCTTGGCGCCTTAGTGAGCCTCACTCTGGGTTCGCCCTCCCTGGAGTTAGACTCTTGAGGCTTCTGAACGCGAGGTCTCCGCCCACACAGTCTCAGCTCCGAGGACCGGTAATTAACTACAGGTGGGGACCTGGTTGTAGCTCTCTTTTGATGCCACCCTACCTCCTCCCCAGTCATTTGAGAACCGGGGCAGAACTACATACACCCCCAACAACGACTGTATCATGGGACAGAAAGAAGTAATTATAAATTTTTCTGGTCAGCCAGTATATTCGGTCCAATCATATTCCCAACATGCATGGTTCCACTTGATGTGACTCACCCAGCCCTGGCTATGGAGCCCCCGGGCATTGCTTTGCTTACAAATCTTGGGCAACTATTTCCACACTTAATCCTGGGGTCCACTGATAAACAAGCAACATTTTCCAGATTCCCTCCGACAGTGCTTTTAGAGTGTAGTCTCCACAGCATCTGGGAACTCCACTCTGAGATCTAGTAAATCAGAGATTCTTTAGAATGGGCCCAGTATTGCGTTTCAACATGCCCCTCAAGTGATTACAATGCATATTCAGGGTCAAAATATGCGACTCTGAGGATCTCACCATTTCCTGCGGTTGTTTGCCTGAGACATGCATGCATGTGACACTGTATTTGTCATATTTGAGCATCCCTGTCCTTTCTACTTTCTTGCCTCTAAGTAGCTCTTTACACAAACAGAAAGCAGAATAGCATTGGGAGTGACTGAGGATGAGGAAGGATAGGGTACAGAAACAGGTTTTCCAGAGGCTCCTGTTGTTATGGGCAAATTAATCCTTAAGAGGGCATGGTTCTGCAAGTATCTCATGAATGCAGCATCTTAGGCTTGAGTTACAAAATGATACCTAGGCTGGGAATGTAGCTCAGTTGGTAGAACACATGTCAAGCAGGCATAAAACCCTGGATTCCACTGCCAGCGTGACATAAACTGGGCATGACAGTGTAGGCTCACAATCCCAGAACTCAGGAGATGAAAGCAGGGGAATCAGAAGTTCAAGGTAATTCTCAATATAAACCAATAAGAGCCTGGAGAGACGGCCCAGAGGTTGGGTGCACTGGTTGCTCTTCTGGAGGACTGGGTTTCTAGTTCCAGCACCCATGTGGCCGCTCATTGCCTGCTGTAGCTCCAGTTCCAAGAAATTTGATACCCTCTTCAGACCTTTCAGACATTAGGCATGAATGTGATGCACGGGTTTCCATGCCTGAAAAATACCTACACACATAAACTAAAGTTTAAAAGTAAAATAAATGTGTTAAAAGTTAAATATATATATACTTATATACACAAAAATGAGTCCATGGTCTTCCTAGTATATAGGAGGTCCTAGCTCACAAACAAAACAACGAAACAACAACCACAAAGATATCATTGAACTCTCTACCCTTCACTGGGATGAGCCCAAGTTTTCACTATTGAGTTATACTCCCTCCCTGTATGAGGACTTTCCTTTGGAAATATCTCAAGATGTTAATTTAGGCTAAAATCAAACATCCCTAAAAGGACCCTGAAGAGCTGAGACATTTAGCTATAGATGTGTATATCGTCTCTCATTGCCAGATTTTTCTAAACATTATCTAGGCTGTTAAGGTACCAAGATGATTCAGGAATAAAAAATAGCTGTGTCTTCTGAGTCAGGTGCTCTGCTCATAAGCCACCCAATCCCCACAACTCCAGTAGGTTGCTACAGTTGTCATTATGCCCATTAAACAGATGGAGGAGCTAAGTCAAAGAGGAATTAAATGCTTGCTCAGGAACACACAGCTAACTAAATGGCAGAGGTAACAGCTGAATCCAAGGGAATAATACTGTGGGCCAGGCCTCCCCTACTTCCTGGCATCAACCAGGCCTGCCTCTATGGGCCTTTGATCTTAAAAGCACTGGACTTCACAGGGGTTACAAGGAGCAGTATGACAGTCAGCAGAGCTGGGAGTTAGGTTTCGGCAGAGAGCAAACTTAGCCCATATAAGCTTCTGGGTCCATTCTCAGGTGTCAAATATCAATAACAATAGTAAAAACAAAACTAAAACAGGGGGCTGGAGAGATGGCTCAAAGGTTAAGAGCACTGACCATTGTTCCAGAGTCTCTGCGTTCAATTCCTAGCAACCACATGGTGGCTCACAACCATCTGTAATGAGATCTGATGCCCTCTTCTGGCCTGCAGGCATACATACGGGCTGAACACTGCATGCATTTTATATATACATATGCACACACACTAAATCAGAATGATGGCACACCCCCCTTATTCCCAGTACTCTGGAGACAGATATATCTTTGAGTGTGAGGCCAGCTTGGTCTACATAGTGAGTTCCAGGCCACCCAGAATTACACAGTAAGATCTTGCTTTAAAACAAAAACAAGAACAAAACAAAAACCAAGATTGGCATAGTAGCGCACACCTGTAGACCCAGAACGCCAGAGGCAGAGACAAGAAGATCTCTACAAGTTTAAGACCAGCCTGGTCTATGTAGCAAGTTCCAGGTCAGCCACTGTGACATAGAGAACCTGTCTCAAAAAAATAAAAATAGGGCTAGGGAGATGGTTCTGTGGTTAAGAGTGCTGGCTGCTCTTTCAGATAATCAGAATTCTATTCCCAGGACCCTGTGGTGGATTGTAACCACCTATAACTGCAGTTCTGGGGGCTCTGATGCTCTCTTCTAACCTCTACAGGCAACAGGCACACAAACGGTGCACAGACACACATGAAGGGGGAAAAAAAGCTATAAGCATAAAATGAAAACTAAGAAATTAAAAAACCCTAACAGTTGAATCATCTGCCATATTCATAGAGGATTTTCTTGGCTACTATTCCAGTTGTTACAGGACACTTGTCAAATAGAAAATTCTAAAATTAGCTGGGCAGTGGTGGCACCTTTATTCCCAGCACTAGGGAGGCAGAGGCAAGTATCTGAGTTGAAGGCCAGCCTGGTCTACAGACTGAGTTTCAGGATAGCCAAGGCTACACAGAGACCCTGTCTTGAAAAACAAACAAACAAAAACAAAAAAAAAGAAAATTCTAACATCTATTTTATATTCCCTCTTTACAGGTAAAGACATACAACCCTCCCCAAAAAAGAAAGAACTAGTCCCAGAGGAATTAAGCATCTGCTCAAGGATCACCCAGCTAATGGCAATTTGAGAGACACTTATGCCTTCTGACATCTTTGTCTTTTCTATTTTATTTATTTGTTTATCTATTTATTTGTTTTTTCTTCAAAGCAGAGTCTTCCTCTCTCTCTCTCTTTTGTTTTGTTTTTCAAGACAGGGTTTCTCTGTAGCTTTGGATCCTGTCCTGGAACTAGCTCTTGTAGACTTGTAGACCAGGTTGACCTCGAACTCACAGAGATTCGCCTGCCTCTGCTCCCTGAGTGCTAGAATTAAAAGCATGCACCAATATCACCTAGTTGTCTTTTTTGTTTTTTTTATCAGATATCACACACAGTCCTCCTTTTCTTCGGCTTTCTTTCCTTTTCTTGCATTTATTTCTGTAGTGTGGGTGCTTACACTACGGCGCACAGGTGAAGGTTGGAGAACAACTTTCATGAGTTCCCCTTCCACCATGTGGGTCCCAGGAACTGAACTCAGGACATCAGCCCTGGCAGCAAGAGCCTTTACCCTTTGAGTCATCTCACCAGCTTGGAAGCGGGGTCTTGCTGTGTTGTCAAATCTGGCACCTCAAATTCACTGTCCTCCTGCCTCAGCTTGCTGAGCAGTAAGATTATAGGTACTCATCACTATATCAGCTTCATGTATCATCGTATCAGTACCAAGCATCTTCTTTTCCTTCCCTCCCTCCTTCCTTCCTTCCTTCCTTCCTTCCTTCCCTCCCTCCCTCCCTCCTTCCTTCCTTCCCTCCCTTCTTCCTTCCTTCCCTCCTTTCTTCCTTCCTTCCTTCCCTCCCTCCTTCCTTCCTTCCTTCCCTCCCTCCTTCCTTCCCTCCTTCCTTCCTTCCTTCCCTCCTTCCCTCCTTCCCTCCTTTCTTCCTTCCTTCCCTCCCTCCTTCCTTCCTTCCTTCCCTCCCTCCTTCCTTCCCNCCTTCCCTCCCTCCCTCCCTCCCTCCCTCCTTCCTTCCTTCCTTCCTTCCCTCCCTCCTTCCTTCCTTTCTTGCCTTTCCTGCCCTTTCCTTTTTTATTTGTTTAAGACAAGATCTTATATCTCATGTAGACTAGATGGGTCTTGAACTCCTTATCCTCCTGCCTCTACCTCCTGAGTACCAAGTGCTGGAAGTGTAAGCATGTGCCACCACAGCCCAATCATCCTCCCCACCTCTCTCTCATTTTTCAAGACTAGGTTTCTGTACAGCCCCACCTATTCTAGAACTCACTGGTAAACCAGGCTAACCTTGAACTTAGAGATCGATCTTCCTCTGCCTCCTGAACACTTTGAGTAAAGAGATGCTGTCACAGCCAGCTTCATTCATCTATTCTAGAGATGAACAGTCTGCCTGGATTCTCTTTGTTCCTCCCCCAGGTCCCTAGCGAAGCAGGAAAGTATAAAATGAGTTGTTCTTTCAGTGACCAATTTCAGAAGCCAAGACGTGGATGGATCAAGAGTCTTAGTCAACATCATCTCACGGTCACGACATAGAACAAAGTCTCAAGGAGCAAAAATAGTTTTTCAAGGGGTTCTACAGAATGAATGAGAAATTATTCTTGGTCCCTGGACCATCATTAAAACCTACCAATACACACACACACACATACACACACACACACACAGACACACACACAGAGCGAGAGAGCTGCAAGATGCTACTAACAAATGAAAGTATACACCATGAGGCTGCAACCTGTGGACCAGGGCTTTCTCCATTGGCCTGAGGTTGTTTCATTACTTCTGTTGTTGGCAACTTGGCAACTTTGGAATGCTTTCCTAATTATCCTGGACTTGACCTTACTGCTCTTGGAAAGAATCAGGGGAGGAAGTGAATGCCAATGTTATGGAAATAATCATGGAAAGGCCAAAAGGAACCCAAGTTCCGGATAACTCTGTTCTGGAGCTAGGCTCTGAGGGAAGGATTGGAGTACAGGTGGCAAGAGCCCCATCAAGTCGTGATTTCAATGCTAAATATGGTCTTTTGGCAACTGAGGGCCAGATTAACTCCAAAAGTAGACCAATTTTGTCTTTATTAAATCTGCCTTTCTATTGCTGATACAAGCAGTGGACAGAGCAAAGGCCAGGTCTTGGCTTTCAGCTTAGAACATAATTTGCATACTTCATTTATCTTATTTTATTTTTACTTTTTAATTCATATTTTATATGTATGAGTGTTTGCCTGTATGTATGTCAGTGTACAATGTTCATGCCTGGTACCCATGAAGGCCAGAAGAAGACAGCATCCAATTCTAGGGGAACTGGAATTACAGATGATGGTGAGCAGCTACGTGGGTGCTTGGAACGGAATTTGACTCTTCTGCAAAAGCTTCCAGACCTGAATACCGCCATTTAAATATTACAACAACCTTTATAGGGAGAGATGGGTCTCCCCATTTAACAGATGAGAAAAGCAAGGCAGAAACACATTAACCCACTTGCCTGAAGTCACACAGACAGGGAATGGGAGATTCTCAGGAACTCTTTGCTTGTAAACTATACATTTTACTTCCAGTAGCCACAAATCCATTTCTTCGTTTGTTTGTTTGGTCTTGTTTTTGGCTTTAGAGACAGTGTTTCTCTGTATAGCCCTGGCCATCCTGGAACTCACTCTGTAGACCAGGCTGACCTCGAACTCAGAGATCCACCTGCCTCTGCCTCCCAAGTGCTGGGATTAAAGACGAGCGCCATCCCACCTGGCACAAATCTATACGAATACAGGTTTTTCTACATGGATCTAGACTGTGAGATCTTCTGATCTAGCAGAAGACCATCAAGGAACTAGTCTTAAATAGAGTGAGGCCTGGACTTAGTTCAGGAGGAGAGACGGGCCCCCAGAACAGTTAAGAAACTGGAAAATCGCTGTAGCTGTATTGAAGACAAAATCAATGGGAAGCAGTTTTCTCTAAGATGTCTACCCAAAACTTCTGTCCTTCAAAGAGATTCATGACATGGCAAGAGGATACATTTGCAAACCAGACCTGAGCTTGAACTTCAGCTCTGGCATTACCAGTCAGTGACCTTGGACCACCCAAAACTGCAGGATGTTACATCTGAAACACTGCTGCCAAAGGAGAAAATAAGAGTTCTGAAGGGTTAATAGGATGGAAAAGAGTTAACAGTGGCCTAGAGCCGTCACTGCATAAGCGCAAGTTCCTGGGCGTGCCC
>LOEQ01000476.1:335288-347659 GCA_001685075.1 Bramus lutescens | reverse complement strand
ATGAGCCCCTGTGGCGAGGCCTTCGAGGGCCAGGGCACCAGGGGCTGGCACAGCCTACCTCTGCGGTGAGCCCTCTCTCTGGCGCGCCCCGGAACCAGACGTGAAAGCCTACAGATAGACATTTCGAACAATCCGGGAGAGGGAAGAAAATCAAACCAAAACAAAAAAGCCGCCTTCCTGGGTAAAAGCAGCGGCTACTCCTTAAAGTTTTCCTGACTTCTCATAAAGGTGGCTTGGTCCTTTACAGTAAGGGCAGAATAATGTTTGCGACTGTACGACATAACTATCTCCAGACTGCCTCTCCCGTGCCCCCAGCTAAGGCTTTCAACAAGAGAAAGCAGCTAATGCATTGGCACACATTAAACATCTTGAACGCATAATTACAGGCTGCAGACAGGCTGAACGATACAATATTTCCGCTCGATAGTTTTGGAAGCCTTTTGCGACTGTGCCTGGAATAAAAAACCGCTTTCTATGTCCTTGGCCATCCAACTGCAGCCGGTCGTTATTTCAGAACACCCCTCACCTCATTTCCGTGGGGCATTTGAAAAAACAGTGGCGGGGTAGGGGGTGGGAAGGCGGAGAGTGAGGCTCAGGATAAGGTCTCCCAGCGGCACTGAACGTGGACAGAGACCAGCGACCAGCGACTATACAAAGAAAACGCATTCCGTGCCCTGGGGCACGGCTCCGGCTTCTTGTTATAGGAGTCTACCGGTAGGGCCCTCTAGGCTTCCAGGCTCTGGGTACCATCATCTTCTCTACCCGAAGACTAAGAAAATTAAAGGGGCAGACTAGACTGTTGAGTTCTTGCCTCGCAACGACCCTGCAAACCCAGTTTCTAGACTGAGCTTCTTGCTACATGGGAAATTAGAAGAAGAGGAAGAGCGGAATTGATGGAGGCGCAGCGAGCCTGAAGAAAGAAGCATAGGTAGTTATTTCCACCCACAGAGGCCAGGGTCTCTAGCTTCCCTTGAGTCTTAGTTGCATGGTCTGTAAAATGGAGATGATTATAATAACCTCGGGACCTACTTCACAGGTCGTTATGAGGAAGCACTTAAATTGTTTTTATTGCTGTATAACTTACATATAGCCGAGTATACAAATCTCAAATACCCAGCTGAGTGATTTTTTTTATATATGTATACACTTGTGAACTACTACAAAGATCAAGGTATAGAGTGGCGTTACTAGCTCCCAGAAGTTTCTGTGAAATAAGGAATTCTAAAACTAACTTTAATAGGTGATGATATTGTCTCCAACTCAGAGATTAAGAACCCCATTTCAGTACATGAAGTTTCCTGACCTCCGGGGAAAGAACTACTAAATAATTGGTTAGATATGTGGCTCAGTAGCGAGGCCTTGTGAGCAGGCACGGCACGAGGCCTTGTAATTGATATCCAAAGCTGAAAAATATATATGAAATATGTATTGCTACTGTTTCAATTAACAATAATATTAATATTTTGGCAGGGCATCATTATATGTCCTGTTAGTCCTAGGATTCCCTATGTAAATCAGGTTGTCATTGAACTCACTGAGATCCGCCTTTTGAGTGAGCAAAAGCAGGCACCACCAGCACAACTGATATTTACTATTACCTTAGGTTTGAGCTATGGGGACCTCTGCTCTAGAGAAGCATTAGAGACCTTGCCTACAAGTACTCAGGGCAGGGAGCGGGGGTTAAAGACGAGGCTCGTGTTTCTTTTTGAGGCAACATAGTTCTTCATGGGCATGGACAAGATGTGCATTTCTAGACCAGGAACTGGTCCCAGAGGGAAGGGAAGTCTGAGGAGACACTGTAAAGCTAAGGTCCAAGCCTTGAAGTGCTTCACATTAGTGCTTTCCTGAAGCCAAATATAGCTTGATTAAAGGAGAAAAATTCCCAAAGTGATTATTGGTCAATATGTGAGGCGGTATATCCCAACAGCTATCATAGTCAGTTGATCACAAATTAACACACACACACACACACACACACACACAGTGAAATCTCTGCTTCCAGTTTTCCCCAAAAGTGGCCATTAGTAATAACTTTTTAAAAGTACAGACAGGCCTCGCTGTTCACACTGTCCTGGCATTGTAAGAGAGTTCTCCACTGACAGGTGATTGGCTTAGAAAGCTATATTCAAACCCAGTGACTCAGACAGAGAAAACCAAAGAGAAAGCTAACCTTGTATGGCCCACAGAGAGGTGGCTGCAGTCCTGATCTAACGTGAATGAGCTTGGCAACCTCCAGTATAATCAGCTAAATTGACTTAGCTATCACTACCAGAGGACCCCCCACTCCAGTTGCCTGGAAGCAGAACCATGCTGGGAGAAATAATCAAGGCTGACCATGGCTTTGGAACTTCAACCATTCTCTGAGGTGAGGGGAAATTGGCAGTGGTTCTTGGAGTTTTTAACTATTCTGTCTTAGTACCCATTAAGGAAAAAAAAAAAACCACTTCGGTCATTAGGCCACCCTGGTGTCCACCTCCGATTCCATTTCCTTAGTCTCCTTTGGAGCTCTATGGGGTGACCCCACTTTTGTCCCTCCCAAGACTAGGCAGAGGCAGGAGGTGAGGCTAGAAGCCCAGGGCTGTGCCCCCAGACCTTGGACCCTGCCGTATCCGCTAGGAGAAGTCACAGGAAACGCGTTTACCACCTGGACGACCTTGACTGCAGCCGATTAAAGTTTAATCCGAGGTGTGTGCTCAGCCTTGCCGTGTTATTTAAACACATCAAAGGTCATAAAAAGATTCCAAAGGCGTGAGCAGGGCGACTTGGACCCGCAGGGAGTCAGCCTTTTATTCTACCTGGCTTCCAGGGCTAGGATTTGGAGAGCGGGGCGACAAAGGGGCCGTGGGGGAAACCAAGTCTCAGACACAGGGACAGACAACGCTTTGTAATTCCGATTAACTTGGAAGACATCTAGTGGGGAGAGATCGCAACTGCAGTGACGTCCTCGGGCGTCCTCTGCCACTGCGGGGAGAGATGCGAGGCCACTAAGAGAAGCCAATCTCCCCAGTGCAGGCTTTTGCCGGCCACATGCTCACTCAACTGTCAAAGATCTCAGAGTGGGGTTCTGAGGGGTCATTTTCCTAGCTCTGGTTGAGTCTCCAGGTTGTGGTTCTAATATCCAGCTGATGACATGTTGTCCAAGATTCCAGAACAGTCTGGTCCAATTATTCGAGAAGTACCTGATCCTAC
Source organism: Bramus lutescens (assembly GCA_001685075.1). Lineage (NCBI taxonomy): Eukaryota > Metazoa > Chordata > Mammalia > Rodentia > Cricetidae > Bramus > Bramus lutescens. The sequence continues at coordinate 344,470 of LOEQ01000476.1, read as the reverse complement.
ATCCGGAAGAGCCCCCAGATACCTATATGTGGCTACAGAGTAGAGTCACTTAAGGCCAGAGGCAAAAAAGACAGCCTGCCGGCTTTGGACTGCAGTCCACTAGGCAGTTAGCAGACAGCAGGGGCTCAGCTAGCCAGGGTATGCTCAGGCAGCATTATCAACTCATCTGCATTGTGGACTCCTGAGACCACACCTCAGTCCACGTGGATATGGAGGACATCACTGCTGCAACCACCCTATGGGAATAAACTCCACATATGGACCACTTTCTCTGTCTCCCTCGCCCAGCCCTAGCAGCATCTGGAACTTAGAGGCCAAATCAACATTCTGTGCTCCAGAGAGGCTCCCCTTTGTTTCTTTGGGAGCTGGATTCACCCACTTTAAGAGAATGAGGACATCCTTATCCTGGGCAGCCTTCTGGCTGACTATATTGGTGGGGGATGGGAGGGGAGGTCTCCATTTGTTATAATACCATGTCATCCCAGAGTTGTCAGGAAAAGAGTAGCCTCAGGATGCTGCTTGTCTTTGTGATTAAAAGGTGATGGGAGGAGGGGACTAGAGAGATAGCTCAGTGGTTAAGAGCACTTGCTCTTGCAGAGGGCCCAACACCCACATGGTGACTCACAGCTATCCATAACCTCAGATCCAAGGGATCCAATCGCCACACACATAGTGAACATACATGCAGGCAGGCAAAACATTCATACACACAAATTAAAATAAATCTTTTAAAAAACTAAAACAAAAGCCAAGAGACATTGCTCTACATCACCTTCTAATGTATGAATCCCAGTACACGGTGGAGCCAAAAGTGGATCTCGATGCAGGAACCTTCTGTAGGTAAAGGCTGCAAAGGACACGGTGGCTTCTGGGAGCTGTCCCTGTAACAAGGCCTGCTCATCCTGTCTTTTTCATTGTCAGGATCAGGACTATCTATGGCTTTGGGAAATGGCCTCTTCTCTCCTGTGTTCCCCAATAAGTTACTTTCTCTACATCTACACATAATCCTATCTGGACTTAGAATCCCCTTGATTCTCAAAGGATGGTCTTTGCTTACTCCCATCTCTAAGAAAAATAATTAAAAATTGGAAATGGTAAATGGGACCATTCGTGGCCAAAATGCTTTACTACTTTTCATAAACAGTAGCCAGTTCTCTTCACGGATGTGAAGTGCATGCTCCAAAGTCTGTGGCTCTCTCTGCTCCTGCCCCAGTCCATACTACCTGTTGGCTAGATGGAATTTATCCCCTACCATAGGAAAGTGACTTAGGTTTTATTGAACCCGCTAAGGATAACCGAAGCAGCCCTAGGTGGGGGCTGGGAGACAGGACAGCAGCTGAATTAACCAGAGAATGAAAGTCTAAGATCTGAATGCAAAGGATCTCAGGATCCAATGGTTGGGAGTAGCCCAGGTCCCATGCTGAGTTTAGATGGACTTGTGTGCTGTTTGGAGCCTTTCAGATTCCTCACTCATGCACACACAACCTGAAAAGTCCCCTGACCTTGGCCAGCCAACCTAGCTAGTTAATCTAGATTAACAGTGAACTTCTAGTTAGATTCTACACAGGTCCAGCCATCGCCACCTCCACACACTCTCCACACTCTGTCCTGTTTCTAGCACAGCTGTAGGGACTTCTATTCCTGGGGTGACAAACGAGTCTGCTTGCTCTCAGTGACATCAAATTACTTTGCACCAGCCAAGGGTCCCATGACCCTACATAACCTCACATTAGATCCTAAAAATGTAAAGAAATATGGCCTTTTTAAAAGTGGTTGAGAGCAAGTAATTGCTAGCAGGCTTGAGGGGTTGTCCCCAACTCAGCTACTGACCAAAGCAGATCCCAGCTGGAATTTACACGCTTGGCCTCTCTATAGACAGAAACTCAATTTTGAATTTAACTCTGGACCCTAATCAGGTTCTCAGAGTTCAAATTATTTTTGTGTAATTAGAGAAATCACAAGGAGGCTTGAAGCCTGGGCAGCAAAAATCCGGACCTCAGTGGGAGGTAGGGAATGGGGGTGTAGACACAGCACAGCTAGTTTCTGGAGAAAACTAGGCTCTGCAGAGCTGGGCTTCCACATTCATTTTAAAACACAGGTTGCCGTGGCTTAAATATTTTGTCAGGAATTACAGCTTCATTGTTTCCTCATTTCCCTTCTTCCTATTTTTCTCTTCATCTGGTAGTGTCTCCTTTCCCTATTCCCTCTTCCTTTGAATATTTTATATTCTTGATTCTGCAGTCTTTGACCTGGCCTTGACCCAAGCTTTACTCCCTTAGTGAACTCCATCTTAACATCAGGAGACCTAGGACACCTCCTCTCTTGCCAGCCACTGTGCCCTGGGCCACTCAAGAGCAAATTTGTTAGAATGTTTGGGTTACAGTCAGGGAGGCAATGCCTGAGGAACATTTCCAGACCTTTTTGCCACAAACTATTGAAACTGCTAGAAATTGACAGAAAGTATATGCACATAAATTCTCCTTTTTAATTTATACATCCCTTATGAGTTAGTCAAATAGCACTTTGCCATGAACAATTATATATACTTACTGTAAGAATCGTCCCAGATATTTAGCAGCAAAAAAGGTAATTTAAAAAAATTAAACAGCCTAATATTTTGGCCTTGGAAAGAAAAAGGTAATTTAAAAAAATTAAACAGCCTAATACTTTGGCTTTGGAAAGAAATTGGGCTGGGTGGAGATGAATCTCATTAAGCAGCTGCAGGTTGTAGGATTTGTCAAACTCAAGAATTTTTATAATTTGGTTTTGTCATTTTGGTTTCTAAAGTTGCTAAGACTTTAACCTAAATCAATTTCGGTTTCCTGAACCATACTCATTTTCAAATAGATCATCGAGTTAACGAAATGGCAATGCCTTCCTTAACTTTTTTTTTTAACTCTCTTGTTGCAATGCAGATGGGATATTTTTAAAAGTACATAGAACTGTGTGTCTTCTTGAAAATAGCGATCACTTTTATATCAAGCAGTACAGTTTTCTCCTCTTAGTTTAATCGTTAGACATTTCTTTGGGGTTCTACAGGGAAGGGGTGTTTTAAATTAGGACATAGTCATTTGCTTAGAATGAAAATGCATCAGATCAGAACATTGACAGCACTGGGACATAGTTCTCAGAGAGAACTCTTCAGTGGCTCATGGAAAAGGTCAATATAAATCCCTCTTTGCCTGTGTGATTTTTTTTTAAAGAAGACAGTATAATTTCAGATAAAATCCCAAATCTTTTTTGGTCTAGGTTCCTTCTCAGTAAAACTTTGGTTTTTATCTAGTCCCAAACTGAAACAACTCATGTTCAACCCTTTTCTCAATCTTGAAATATCCTCAAAACCTTCAGTGAGAGCAAAGTGGTTCAATGTCTGGAATTTAATTTAATTTTAAATATTCAAAAATGAGCGCAAGGTAAATGATCATAAGGTTAAAGATAAGCTGGGCATAGAGGGATTTGTTACACTTTGTATATATTCTTGGAAATTATATTTTAAAGTATAATTTTTAATTCTTTTAGGCAAAGGTAGAAAATGTTTTCCCTGCAAGCGAGGGGGAAATGTGGTCAACTAGGTGGTCCCTGGAATTGCCCAGTTACCCTTCAGTTCCCAGGAACAGAAAATGACCTTGCACTGTTTTCTTTCTTTCTGACTTCCCTATGCTTTCTTTCCTCGCCGGCCAGCTCTTTCCCCTAGCCCATAAGGCGAGTATCCAAACCCAAGGTCGGGAGCTGATTAGGGAAGCTTCTGCACCCAGCTACCCTCACCAGAGTGTAAATACCTATAAAAAGTAATATCAAAAAGTTTTTTATTGAGCTGCTCCATTTCCCAGAGCATTGGGCTGTGCAGGGCTCCAGTCCCGCAGACAAAGGGACTGCAGCCAGAGGCTCTTTCACAAGCTTGAGATTGCTCAGTGGGGTCCAGAGCTACACAAAGATTTCTAGGGGAAGACGTCTGAACCAGATAGGTGCTGATGGCCGCCCGGACCTTCCACTGAAGACAGGTGTATTTGCAGTATTTACAAAGTCAGGAGGGAAGGCCAGTGGTCTGAGGAATCGGAATAGGACCAGGAGAGGCATATCAGCCGCCAGGCTGATTTGACAAGGTGATTTTTCCCCCCTTAGGACTTGGTATAGTGGTCATAGTTCGGCAACAACACATTAGGCATGCATTCTCTACGCGTGTGCCTGTACGTGCGTCTGAAGGCACACACATCGTTATGATTACAGTATATGCCATGCCTGTAAAATCTGATTACACCTCAGTGTGTACTTGAAGGGGTTTTGAGTTCCCAACCTTTCTTCTTACTGATAAATTTCCATCCTTCAGTTGTTTTGCCTATAAAGAATTCACAACCAGATCAGAAGTGTGGGACCAGTCTTTGCAGGGAAGGACTTCTATGGGTCCACATCTCCTGGCTCCACGCTGATTTCTGCAGAGAAACACCGAGCCAGAAAGGATCAGGCTTATGTGCAAACCCCCTGCTTCCTTCGAACTCTTGAACGTCTTCGGTGTATTTGTTGACATAAAGAATCCACAGCCCCGCTCTAGTTTCCTGTTTTGTAGCAGGCGGTGAGCATCAACCTAGGGTTGGAGTGGGGGCTGGTGGCTTGGGTACAGACTCCTGGTCCTTTTCACGTGGCAGCTGCAGGCGCTGGGTTGCCAGGAGGTACTGCATTCTGCCAGCACCGGGTCCCAGTGGCAGTGAGCTCACTCCCAGAGTGGCTTGGGCCCCCGCAGTTCCTCAAGCTGGTCCCTCTCCCTGTGGAAAGGAGCGTCCTCCCTTAGGTTGAGCCTATTTACTGAAACTTTGGTCCCTCTGCTTCCAACGTTGGAGTTCTTCGGGGAAGATTGAGTTTCCAGAACTGGTGAAGGGCAGCGCAGTGAGGACAGGGAAAGCTCCTGCCACCGCCTAACCTCGCGGGCGGCGGTGCAGGAGACTGCTCCTCACTAGAGCCTGAGATCTACTGCCGGTTCTCCTAAACTGGGAGTGGAGGGTTGCTCTCTCCCTTCTTTGAGACTGCAAGAAACTGAGAACAGTGATATAACTGGGGTTCTCTCTGAGTTTCTGTTACCTATCCTTCAGTGAGTCTCTTTCCTATGGCTGGCTCCGGGCTGGTTCCGTTGTACCTGGTTCGATCTGGCAGGCAGTGGATGGACCACTTATCCAACATTTCGCTTTCTTCAAAGTGATTTTAGGTGATCTTAGGAGCAAGGTCTGTGGTCTTCCTTGACTTCCCCTTCCACTTTTATAAGCCTTTGGTCACCATAGTACAGAGTTATTTCCCGTGTTCCAAAATTATCCCCACAGCAGCAGACCTTTCTCTTTGACTTTATTATTGCTTCACTCTAGAACAAAACCTCAAATGAGTGACTCAAGCTATGACATTCCCCTGTGCTCCAGCCAGCCCAGAATTCCAGACAACCCTTTGTCCCCTACAACCTCAAGGCACTACTTTCACCCTGGTGCTCACAGGCTTGAGGACCCTCAAAAAATTCAACTTCCCACTTGCTTTGCTCTGGTGAGGATTCTGAGATGCTGGCTTCATTGAGAATTTCTCCTTTCTCTCTCCTAGGCCCCTCAATTCCCTCCCCCTTCTGTATCTTTCTTGCTTTGCCATTATCTCTTTGCCTTCAGCCTGCCTGGGGTGGAAGCCAGGGGGTTAAGATGTCCTGCAAAGGCAGCTCATAAAGTGGCTTGGATACATTGGAAACACATGAATATCTCGAAATACAAAGTGTCTTTAAAGCCAAACAAGGAATGTTTATCCTAATACCAGATCAATGCAAAGAAGTAGTTCCCGAGAGCAATGCTGACAGCCGCCTCTGCTGCAAAGTGAGGGCAGGTAAATTTCATTTGCTCATGAAAATCAAACTCCATTAGACCCTGGTTTCCCGTTACCCATTTTTTTCCTTCAACCCTAGGAGCCCAGGATCCTGCAGTCCTGGTTGGTAAGAAGTCCTCTATCAAGAAAAAAAAAATGAGCCAAGGTCTCAAGCTGGATGCAAGAAGACTGTCAAAGCCCATGGACCTTGGCTTGCCCTAGTGAAAACCCAAGAGCAGAAGAAAGGATATGGAAACTCCTGGAACAAAGGCCTGTCTGCAGTTATGCTGCCCATGAAGGGCTTTGCTGAGAAATCTGGGCACACCAAACAAAGCTCGGACAGTAAGGAGACTTCTCCAACTTCCACCACAGCCCGGTGCTTGGCTCCAAGGACCACTGTGGACTGAAGGTCATTGTGGGTGCCCTGATTTCTCTTTTCTAAGCCATGAAGAACCTGCGGATAAAATTGTTAAGGTGTTGGTGCTTCTACCAAATCTTAGAAGAATCCTAAACCTGGGAGACAAAAAGAGCTCAGAAAGTCAGGCCCTGCTGGCTGGAAAGAATTTTCCTGTGCCTTTGGGAAATGAGGAAGAACTCTGGAAGAGACCACTGACTTTCCAAGGGCCATTTTTACCCTCTGCCTTTTCTTTCTCCATACCAAGCTGGTCTGGTACTGCCTGGAGCATCGTATTAGAAGTCATTAACGAATCAAATCTCTTCTCTGCCTCTTTGAAAGACTGGGGGATTATTCTTGTTTTGAAGTGAGTAGAAATTCTAGGAAGTCTTACCCAAAATTATTCCCAAAGCGCATTCTAACTCAAGAAACAATTTCCAGGGATGCCCACAGCTCAATAACTAGCAGGAAATGCCATTATTTAAAAATAGTGAAGATACAACATAGAAGGAAAAGAAGTCAGATATACCAAGATGCCATTAACACACGCCTTATCGAAAATAGTATCAGTGTAGAGGCAGGAAGAAAATAAGGAGGCTGCCTTTCTCTAAATAATCAGGACTTGAGTTTTTTTTAATTGATTAGAAAACATAAACCTCAGTAAATCAGAGCCAAAGCCCTTCCACGGTGGGGATGCCACGTGTAGGAAACAAAGTCCAATGAATTCAAGATGCAGCCCAAAGCCTTCCCCCCTGCTCCATTCATCCCAGACAAACCTGCTTCTGGCTCCTCTGAGAAAAAGATGAAATCTTTTCTCACCATTTTTGGAGTGGAGCGACCAGCCGGCTTTGGTAGTTTGTAGAACTGAGGTCCTTCCCCTGAGCGCGGGGCTCCCAGCTCCAGTGAAATGAGGGGGAGGGAAGAATGTGGAGCTTGTCTTGGCTGCTCTGTGTACCAGGCCTTCAGCCCTTGCCAGAGGCGAATTGGCACACAAATCGACTGGTGGAGGCTTTCCGAGCTGTGTTTTCGTTTTTCCGAATCTAGTTGGAAAACTTCGGAGGCTCAAAAACCCAGCTAAAGCAGGGCAGCAGCGAGGAAGAATCAGTCCAGTCCGTAAACACCGCCCCCAAAACTCTACAAAGAGTAAAAAAGTGGTGTGGAGTAGCCAAACAGCCAGACACTGGAAATGCAAAGAATTGGGGAATTGCAAGTGAGGGGATGTGGGCGATCGGTCTCCAGGCTTTCATTGCACTTTCTCACGCTGACTAGACAGCAACTTTCAACTTGACCTTGGCCTCCAGCCGTGCCTGACCTGTACGTAAACTGCCCTCAAGCCCTCCAAGAACTGGAGCCTGGAACCCTACTTTGTCTCTTTGTCACTGCTGAGTTTTACAATGCCACTTAGAGGGAGGAAGGAGTCCGGGGAATGGATAAAAAGGGCTCCAAAGTAACACAAAATCAAGTCTTCACAGAGCTTGGTTTCTTAGTCTGCAAATGGCCAGTCAGTGAGAAGGTAAGCTGGGGCCAAATCAATATTTACCCAGGACTGCTAAAATGTCAGGAGGGAAAAGACGGATGCATGGGGTGTGGAGGAGAATTGGGTGTGGGGATCAGGGAAGGTTTTATTGGGCGACACTCAACATTAGTCAGAACAAACCCAGAATCTGGTCAGATAAAAGCCTGAGCCTAGCCTCATGGGTCCCAACCTTGCCAGAAGCCCAGAGGGCTTAGAGAACAGCAGATGAATTGGGTGATATGCATGGTGCCCTAGCTTAGGGATAAGTCTTCAAGCTGGGATCAGAAGACAGGTCCAAGCCTGGCTGCCTACCGCGGCGCCTGAGACCGAAGAGTTCAGAACTGTTCCCAGCTTATATATTCCAGAATGCACCCACTTTCACTTTGATCGTTTGTTACGATCTGTTGTTACATCTGACCAGTTTACAGTTGCACAATCAGAAGTGGATATGATCCTAAGGAGGCAGGGTCCCCAGAATCCCTAACCAAAACACTGAGACTCATGTGGCTCTTCCAGTGCAAACACCCACCAGACTCTCAGGGACAGGGAGACTCTGGCTATTCAGTACCATGCACCCTCCACAGGCTGAGCGCTTACTGGGAGGAAAAGCATGAAATAACACCAAAGATCCCCCTTCTCTTCTCCCAAAATGGAATGCAACAGTGTGTTCCCAGATGTCTGGAGAATCGTGTCCAACTCAGGATCTATGAAATGGCTTTTAGGAAGCCCAGAACTGGGGTTGGAGTCCCAGCCAGCAGTCCAACTGGGGCCGGTTCCTCTCAAACCCCTTCAGGAAAAGGCAGGAGACAGTAGCATGCGTAAAGGGTACTTTCTTCATCTGAAATTCTCTGGAGACCAGAGAGAGCAGTTGCGGCGTCGGAACGAATAGTGAATTGTATATACAAGTGGGAGAATGTGGTGGTGTGCATCTGTGTGTGTCTGTGTGTGTGTGTGTGTGTGTGTGGTGGTGGTGGTGTGTGTGTGTGTGTAAATTCGCGCGCGTGTGTGACGGGAGTAGGGAGATACAATTGGTTGTTCCAATATTCTGAGTCTGTGGCCTAATTGAAATTGTCCTTCAGGGCCTGAGAAAAGGGAAGAGAGCTCCTATGAAGCCCAAGTTTCCCGGCGGAATGTCCTGAGACCCTTGGCCAGACTTCTCCTAGGAACTGACAGGAAACAAACGCCCTGCCCCCGTTCCCTAGGGATTGGGGGAGTCTTAAGCTCCGACGTCCCTGGTAGGGTCTAGCTGCAGAAAGACGTATCCATACCTGGAAAGAAAACAGCTCCAGAGGCTTCCCAGACACCCCAGGCCATGCTGGGCCAGTTCAAGCTAATCTCTCATGCCTGGCTACTGGAGAATTTACCTGACTTGTCCCTACGACCTCAGGTCGCATCCCGACTGCGGGCGCCCACGTCCGCGCCCCTCCCCCCCAGCCTCCCAGGGCGCGA
>LOEQ01000476.1:179948-215487 GCA_001685075.1 Bramus lutescens | reverse complement strand
CTTTCTTTCTTTCTTTCTTTCTTTCTTTCTTTCTTTCTTTCTTTCTTTCTGGTGCTGAACCCAGGCCCTTACTCATGCTAGAGCCCTGCCTCTAAGTTGTGTCTCCTCTCTCCAATGGTTATTTGAATAAAGTGATTATTAAGAAGTGGTTACTAGGCAACCAAGATGTTTGGTACTTCACTAGCTTTCAGTGAATAAAGTAGAGAGTTCTTTTGTGAGAATTGTTTTCCTGGGATTTTCATGAATGAGATGTAAATACATCTACCTGGAGTAAAAAAGGACAGAGATTAAACTATTTGTACTATTAGCATATACACAACTAACATGTCTACATGTTAATCACTGAAAATGCAACCGATGGTTTCTGAACAACCTTCTTTCTGTCTTAGTCACCTTTCTTGCTGTAATCAGACACATCATAGAAAGAACTTGACGGAAGAAGCATCTATGTGAACTCAGAGTTTCAGAGCCCAGCCTGTGGCTTTTCAGTACTATGTGCTTGGGCAGAACACTGTGAGAATGGGAGAGTAGAGGAGCGGGTTCTTCACCTCATTATGGACAGAAGCAGAGAAGCAGGGTACAGGGACAAAATGCATCCAAGGACCCAGCCCAATCCTACCTCCTCAAATTTCCAGAACCTCCTCAGCTCCCAGTGGGAGACTGCAGGCGACATTTCATATTTAAACCATAATATCTCCATGTGTCAAATTTATTTAAAATTAGTCATCAGCCATAAATACGCCAATAACCCTTTGATTCTTTTATTTTCGGTTTCTCAAAGCCTGCTGAAACTTGTACACAGATCCTGTGGAACTGGCTGGTGACTTCAAAAGTGCCACTGGCAACAGCAGGGGGGACTAGATTCCCAGGTTTGGGGGGCACATAAGATCCCCAAGCAGCCCAGACTTGGAGGTCCCACTCCAACTGGCAGAAGGCTCATATTTACAACACTGGTAAATAGGAAATGTTTTGAATGGAATCCTTATATGGATTTTTGCTGACTCTCCCTCCTTCCAGAGCCAGTAAAAGATTTCTGAACTCAACTTCCCTGTGCTTTCCCCAGGACAGCATCTCATGATTTTTATTCCTTGCTGTGCTTTAAATGAGAGAAGCAGGCGCGACTTGCATGTTCTGATGGCTTCTAACCAAATTCTAATCTGAGCATCTATATGAGAACCCTATGGTGCGGAGGCATTTGTACTTAAAGAAGAATATTGCCTCCCAGCTCTGTGATGAGTTGGAATTTTAATTCAATTCATAACTTTTATAAACAGCTCCATCTTACCAGACCTCCATACTTGGAGACCTATTCGTTAATGTTCAGCAACGGTCCTGAGTGCCTGCAAGGAAGAAACGACAATTAGTGAGTGCTGGTGACCTTATTAACTTGGCTAACACTGTTAAATGAATGACTGGCTATGTACGTGTGCCCCATGGACACCTGTCTATCCCATGACAGTAGCACAATCCTGTTATTGATTGTTGAAAAGATTTACAAGCTCTGCCACTCCCTTCATTTTTTGCTTTAACAAAACTGTGCAGTTTGTGCCTAGCTTTTCTTCTTCCTTGTTTCTTATCTAACCTATCCTAGTCAGGGTTACCATTATTCTGACGAAATCCCATGCCAAAAGCTAGTTGGGGAGCGAAGGGTTTCTTAAGCTTACACTTCCAAATCATAGTCCATCATTGAAGGAAGTCGGAACAGGAACTCAAACAGGGCAGGAAGCTGGAGGCAGGAGCCAATGCAGAGGTCATGGAGGGGTGCTGCTTACTAGCTTGCTCTCCATGGCTTACTCAGCCTGCATTCTTATAGAACCCAGGACCATCAGCCCAGGAGTGGTACCACCCATAATGGACTGGGACCTCCCCCTCAATCACTAAGAAAATACTCAACAGTTGGATCTTCTGGAGACATTTTCTCAACTGAGGTTCCCTCCTCTCAGATGACTATAGTTTGTGTCAAGTTGGCGTAAAAGGAGCCAGCACTTAGTCAGCAATCAGAAGTATTTCTCAAATGTCCACTTTGGTATTTTTCTTCTCTCTCTCTCTCTCTCTCTCTCTCTCTCTCTCTCTCTCTGTCTCTGTCTCTTGCTCTGTCTGTCTTTGTCTCTGTCTCTCTGTCTGTCTCTGTCTTTGTCTCTCTCTCCTCTTGGCCATGGTCTCTCGTATTTTATGTTAGCCTTGGACTTGCTATATTACTCAGGATAAACTTGAACTCCTGATCTTCCTGCTTTTACCTCCCGAGTGCTGGGATTACAGCTGTGCTCCACCATCCCTGGCTTATGAGGTGGAGAGGAGTGAACCCCAGGGCTTTGGGTAGATGAGGCCAGCGGCTGAGTAACAGCCACAGTCCTCGCCCTCCGTTTTTATAACCACAGTCTGAGCATGTCATTTTCGCCTCTGTCATTCAGGAGGGAAGTTAGGATGCTAAGGTTTGTTATCCTAATAGTCTTAAAATGTTCTGTTACAAACATTTCAAACACAGTTAGATACGGCCGTTGGAGAAACTGATACACTTAAGGACTGCATTCATTTCTCATTACTGAGCTGTCCTGGTCTCGCTGCAATCAGCACTTAGCACAGTTACAGAGCAGGCATTCAGTTATGGCTGAATTAATCACAGAATTTAATGGCCACTGAAGCCACATTTCGAGAACCCATTTATATATTTGATAAGTAAGAGTCACGTTTCCAGCTTGTGCATCTTTCCTGGGAGTTCGCACCTTGGTGCTGTTTTCCAGCTAGTGGACTACATAGCCTGCCTTCAGTACAAGAGAAAATCAATAACCTGTGCACCAGGCAGAGCTCTTCAGGTGATTTATGGGCTCCTATAACTGAAAGGCCAGGGACAGTATTCAAGAGAAGCTGGCTAGAGTTCATGTGATGTCAGGAGACCCTCCCATGGTTACATACTACTGTCTTTTGTGTTTGATTCACTCTCAGGCTGTACAAGATGTCTTCAAGCAACCAAAGAATGAATAGAAAGGAACTGGAGAGCAGATGAGGTCTGTGGCTGACAGGACTTTGGTTCACTTCCTGTTGGAGCAATAAAGACATTTCCAAAGGTTCTATAGTTGTAAGTTTATGGATCTGTCTGACCATCTTTATTTTCTTCAGGTTCAAAAATTATTTATATATTTATTTAATATTTATCTATTTATTTTTATGTGCATTGGTATTTTGCTATAGGTGTTGGGTCTCCTGGAACTAGAATTACAGACAGTTTTGAGCTGCCACTCAAAATAAAACAGGCTGGGGGATGTTAAGGCACTGGAGGGAGGGTCTCAGTAACAAAGTCAGCAACAGGGACTGGAGAAATGGTTTAGAGGCTGAGAGCACTGACTGCTCTTCCAGAGGACCCAGGTGCCCAAATGGCAGCTCACGACTGTCTGTAACTCCAAGATCTGACACCCTCACACAGACATATATGCAGGCAAAACCCCAATGAACATAAAATAAAAATAAATAATTTTAAAAAGCCAGCAAGCAAGGATTAATTACTGGGGGGTGTTGCTGAGTCAGCGAACTCCTGCCTAGTGTGTACAAGGTTCAATCCTATTCCCTCTGAAGGACAAAAATCACATAGATGACTCTCATGCAAAGAAGGAAAATAGGAAAGAAAACAATGCTGAAACTTATGACGGAGTGGAGTTGGGTGGGAGGAACCCAAAAACCCTGCCCACAGTCTTCTCAAACAAGAAGTTAGTGTTGTTATTTTGGCACATTTTCTTTGAACGAGTTTTGGAAGAATTCAACATTCCTCCCTGATTCCTGTCGAAGCTGCAGCGCCCACCCTTGTGATTCTGTATCCCGCCTTTCTCTTTTCTTTCTTTCTCACTTCTTTTTGTTTTGAGACAAAGTTTCTTGTGCTGGGACTTTCAATCCTCCTGGCCCAGCTCTTAAGGGCTGTGATTGCAGGGTGTGCCACTATGCCTGGCTTACAACTCACCTTTTAACTCAATACAATAACATACACATTTTGACTCATCTTTTAAATATGCCGCATGTGTAATTTTTAACAGCTGTAAAGTATTTAATTTGTTTATCATCATAACTTGTTTAAACATATCTTTTGTTGGACTTTTAGATTTTTTTTGCATTTTGATATTTTGGACGTCTTCAGCAAACCTTGATAGATAAAAATGCAACTTCCTAATGTTGGCCCCAAAGTGGTAATAAGGGTCAAGTGTGAGATTATCCACAAGGATCTTTCTTCGTGTAACCAATTCCTTTTTAGGAAGTACCTGTTGGCTTTCCTAATGAAAAGCAAGCTGAAAGTGTTAAGTCTCACCATTGCCAGTGGTAGGAAAAAAAGAGAAAATTAAGTCTGTACCAATTTGACTTCTTTGGGGGTAGTATTTCATCATTTTCAAATACTGTCCCCTTCCGCTTGATTCATACCTTTTTAAAAATCAAATCCCCCTGCTTCCACAACACGGCACCTGAACCTTCACCATGGTGCCAGCCTTGACTCCATGACCAGGATCGACAGAGGATGGCAGAGAAACAGTGTCAACCTAGTCCCTGCAGCAGAGGCTCCAAGATGGGGACCGCTGGGTCTCCCAAGCCCTGGAGAGGCTGAAAATGGTGGAAAAGGACCAAGATGGGGGCTGCAAGCTAACAACTCAGGGACAGCGAGATCTGAAGAACATCACCAGATGGATGGCAGCTGTCAACAAGAGCAGTAGAACAAAGGATGATGGGTTAATAAATTTCCTCACTCATAAAAAAGGAAGAAAGAAAATTAAAAACGAGAAAAACAATCAAATTCTCCATGTAGGATCTAGCACTTAGAAGAAGAAAGTTAGCAGGATGGTGGTGGTGCACGACTTTAATCCCAGCACTCGGGAGGCAGAGGCAGGCGGATCTCTGTGTATCTGAGGCCAGCCTGGTCTACAGAATGAGTTCCAGGACAGCCAGGGCTGCACAGAGAGATCCTGTCTTGAAAGGGGAGAGGGGGAAAAGAAGAAAACTAGAAAATTTAGCATTTGTTTTTGAATATAAATGCAATTGCATCACCTTCATGGGAAATATAAAATAGAGTAATTATAATATATAATATATCTACTATGGTAAAGAGCTGTGTGCGATCACTCTCTCTCTAAGTGGTTTACTGTATCTTGCCTTTCTCTTCTCTGTAAGATGGGATGAAACACTCTCTGCAGAAAGAGATGAAGGGAGGTGAATGACCCAGGCATTTACCACAGAGCCCTAGGGACTATGTAAAGGATTCTTGAATACAAACAATGTGTTGCCATCACAGGTGACCTGGTAACCCAGACGGTTACTAAGTAACTGTTGGGAAGGTGCTGTATACCTGATGGATATTCTGAACAGAGAGATGATTTATGTTGTGGGTAGGAGGGAAGTGGACAGTGCAAGAATTCATGTTACTAAAATTGATTAGCAATTTAAAATCTATGGATTGTTTATTTCTGGAAATGTCCCTTGATTTTTTTTTTTTGGATGGTGGTTGATGGAGAATAACTGAAACCTCAGAAAACAAAGCCTTAGACCAGAGAGTCCTATCGAAATTTGCTGAAACTTGAGCTAGGCAGCTGGTGGATGGTGCTGTGCCAGGGGGATGTTTGTAGTAAGTAAGCATCTTCGTGACCAGATTGCAAGCACTGTTAAACTACTCCAGCTTAGAACGTCTAAACCTCTACAGAACATAAATGGGAAAATAGAGGCTTAAAAATGTAAAAACCATCTGAAATCTACTCCCAGAAAAGCCTTGTAAAAGCCTCTGCAGTAGAGAAGCCAGCAAAAGCATTTTTTATTGCTAAGCTAGCACGCTCATCTTGCAGACGACTGATAGACAGTTCTGTTCAATTCTGATGTCTTTAAATGACCGATTTGCCACAGTTAATAGCAAGGGATGATCCCCATGCGAGCAGCATTCTTGTTCACTTTAGAACAGACCTCTAGCCGCTCTCTTAACAGCTTGAAGGTCTTCTTGCACAGCAGATGGTAACCGCACTTTGCTTCTGTATTCCTTGAGCGACTTGTAGAATAGCAGGATTCTGGGAAGTCTGCTCTCATAGTTGGTGAGTCTGTAGAATTACAGCTAAGAGTCTTAGAATTATAAAACTTCTTGAAAGATATTTTTTCTTTTTCTTTTCTTTTCTTTTTTTTTTTTTGCAACTTACATCACTAACATGTATTTGTAAGCCATGTTAGGTTCCTCACTGAAAACTGTTCAAAATGTTCTGCTGTTTGCCAGAGTGTTTTAATATATTCTTAGTCTGACTTAAATCCCACGGTCTATAATCTCAGACGTAATCCAAGAACTAGGTCTTTATAATAGTCTATGTTTATTTCTCATTTTTAATGGAAGGCTCCTAAAATAGATATACTTTATAGATTCCCTAATTCAACAATTATTACTCATTTTGAAAGAAAAAAACAGATGTGATAGATGTTAAGTGGTTTGCCATGGCCGTAGAGCTCAGAAGAGGATAATATGATTGCTGATTTAGTCCTCAGCCATTAGCCCAAAATGTTAGTATATAATGATCTATAACAGATGCTAACCTTTGGGGGCCTCTGGAAAACACATATGTGCATAGTAAAAGGGGTATGCCCTAAGATCAATACAGAGCGAAACCAAGAGTTGACATAGGAAGAGCTCATTTAAGAGGAAGTATTAAGAGCCATGGTGTTTTTTCTTTTTATTGCATTATCTCAGCATGCTTGCAAAGAATTATACAAATGAATACAATGTCCTCTTCACTTTCAAAATGAAAAATTTAGCATTTCTTTTTGAGACAGAGTCTTACTATGTGGTCCTGACTGGCCCAGAACTTGATATGTAGGCCATTTGGCCTGGAACTCACAGAGCTCTTCCTGCCTTTGCATCCTGGAGTTCTGGGATTCAAAGTGGGCACCACATGTCCAGCAGAAATGGATGTATATTTAAACTAATTTATGCTATGCATTTGAGTGTTTTGTCTGTAGGTATGTTTGTTCGCTACATACACTTCTGGTGCCTGATGGCTGAAGACGCCAGAAGAGGGCATTGGATCCCCTGGACCTAGAATTATAGACTGTTGCGAGCCACTATGTGGATGCTGGGAATTGAATCCAGATCTTCTGAAAGAGCATCCAGTGCTCTTAACCATTTTCTAGACCCCCCAGACGGATACTCTATTTTTTTTAAAGATTTTTTATTTATTGGTTATATACAGCATGTTTTTCTGCACCCCAGAAGAGGGCATTAGATCTCATTACAGATGGTTGTGAGCCACCATGTGGTTGCCAGAAATTGAACTCAGGACCTCTAGAAAAGCAGTCAGTGCTCTTAACCTCTGAGCCATCTCTCCAGCCCCCAGATGGATACTTTTTGAAAAAGAAATCTCGTTAGTTCCGTTATTCCACCTTAGCCTTTCGCCTGGCTGGGAAACTCATTGCTGTTTAAGAATTGTTGGACTAGCCTCTGGGCAAGGCTGCCAGAATCTTCAGAATCATAGATGTAGCTGTGAAAGAGAATGCGATGCAGGAATTCTTAGGATGTGTCAGAAGAGCCAAGTGCGAACAGGCCACTAGGGCAGAGTGGCAGTGTGGGAAGGAGCGGGAGAACAAATGAACCATTTACTTATTTATTAACCACATTTCTGTGCTGGGTGGGGTTCAACCCAGACTCTTGTGGAGTTAGGCAAATGCTATAGCACTGAGCTATAACTCCAGGCCTAGCTGAGTTTCCAATATTTTAATTAGCTAACTAATCAGTTAGTTCATTGAATTTGGGTACAAGCTCCTGCTGTGTAGCCCTGGCTGGCTTAGAACTCACAGAGATCTGCCTGTCTCTGCCTTCCAAGTGCTATAAACTGAGGTTTTTTTTTAAAGACATTTTTCATGTGTATGTATGTGCCTGTCTGAGTTTATGTGTGTGCAGAAGTCCATGGAGGCCATAAGAGGGTGTCCCATCCCTTGGAACCAGAGTTACAGATTGTCGTGAGCTGCCATGTGTGTTCTGGGAACTGAATGTGGGGCCTCTGTCAGGACAAGTAAGCTATCTTAACTACTGAGTCACATCTGTAGTTTCCAGCTTGCACACAGTGTGTGTAGATGATTTATGTATTCTAGCACAATGATCCACAATTTTAAGACGTTTGTCCTAGATGACTTTCTATTGCTGTGATAATGGCCATAACCAAAAACAATTTGAAGAGGAAAGGGATTATTTGGCTCATATATCCCAGTTACATTCCAGGGAGACACACACACACACACACAGAGAGAGAGAGAGAGAGAGAGAGAGAGAGANNNAGAGAGAGAGAGAGAGAGAGAGAGAGAGAGAGAGAGAGAGAGAGAGAATAGCCTAGCTCGCCAGGTAGCTAAGCTTTAACTTCTCATCTTCCTGCCTTCTGGGGTTTTCTATGCTCAGCGTTCCTCTATAATATCTCATCATGTACACATGTATATACAACTCTCAAGTGCTAAGATTACAGAAGTGCCACCATGCCTGGTTATATGCAGTACTGGGGATTAAAGATTAAACTCAGAGCCTGTGCCTGCTAGCTAAGAACTCTCCAAATTGACTTATACCCCCAGCCTGGAAATGATTTTTAAGTAAGTCACTTATATTATTGTGTCCTTGGCTTACCAAACGTTTATACATACATGTATATACTAGCTGCTGGTACACAGAGGCCAAGGAACACATTCTCCTCATCCTTGGAAGCAGCAAGTAATTCCTAAATTCTCCACAGAAGTGAAAATACACAGTCACTGAATATCACCCTTACTTTTGCGCCTAAGTTTTCATACAGGACAGCAGGAAAACAGTGAACCAGTCCTGCTGTCTGGGAGCTGGTTGTCACTGTTCCCTGTGCATGTAAACTACTGTGTGCTCTGCCATAGAGATGGTGCACAACAGAATAAGAGCTGGTTGGCGCTTTCTGTTTGTGTATTAGATGGTGCCCCTTGTGGCCTTTCTCCTGAAGCCCACTGAAGGCACTTGATATGACAGTTGGCAAGAGAACTTGTAAGCAGAGACTATTTGTTTGTTTCCAGGGAGCCCAGACCCAAATAATAACACAGAAACTATATCAATTACAGCACTGCTTGGCTTCTTATTAAGTAACTCTTAAATCTTAAATTAACCCATATTTCTTGTCTGTGTTACCCACGTGGCTTGGTACCTTTCATTAGTGAGGCATTCTCATCTTGCTTCCTCTGCATCTGGGTGACAACTGCAGATGAGCCTTTCCTCTTCCCAGAATTCTCTTATTCCTGCCTGGCTACTTTCCAATCAGCATTTTATTAAACCAATACAAGTGACAAATCTTTATTTGTCCCACAGCAGAACTAATTCAACAGGCGCAGTCATAGTGTGAACTTCTCAAAGATTCATGGTCAGAAAAGCAGTTCTCCACTTCAAGTGATATAGTAGAAAGATTTAGGTTCAGGAGAGATTCAAGGCTTTTTCCCTGCCACAAAGATTTTCTCTATGAAGTTTAATATCATAGACATTATTAGAAAGGGATTGAGAGTTGAAGCCACTGTAAGAGGTAGCTTCAACAGCATGTGGAAAGCTGGGTTAGGTGGTATGTGATGTAACTCTAGCACTTGAGAGGCTGAGGCAGGAGGATACCAAGATGAAAGCCAGCCTGGACTACACAAAAAGACCCTGTCTAAAAACTAAAAATAAAATAAAGCCAAGCTTACCCATCACTCCCAAATGTATACAAAGTATTTGAAAATGAAGGCAAACATCAAGGCAAAACACATTCAAATCAAATCTTTATAGAGCAAAACATTGTTGTAAAATTTGTTTACTTTATTTTATGTGTGTGTTTGTCAGCATGTATATCAGTATCATGTGCCTGCCTGATGCTGAAGGAGGTCATCAGAGAGCATCGGATCCCCTGTAACTGGAGTTACTGATAGTTGTGAGCCATCACGTGGGTTCCTGGAACCAAACTAGTCCTCGGTAAGAGCAACACATGCTCTTAACCACTGGGTCGTCCCTCTAGCCCCCATAGAAGGAAAATTTCGACAAGTAATAGACACTTGATTTTCTTTTTCTTTATTAAAACATTTCTTCCAGGGTGAAAACATTTAGTACTCGAACTATTTTAGAAAAACTTGCTAACCTTGACATTTGACGATGACCTAGAAGGCTCTTAAGCTTGCCAAACACGCGGATAAAAAGAAGCCTTCCAAAAGAATGACTTTGTCTAAGACAGAGGAGATGCAGAGTGGAGGAAGGGAATAACAAATTCTCAATCCTCATTCTCCAAATTTTGTCTATTATTATTAGTGTGTGTCTGTGTATGAACACATACATGTATATATGTACATGTATATATGTACATGTATGTGTGTGAGTATATGGTGTATCTGTGTGAGCATATGCCATGTGCATGTGTGTGTGTGAGTCTGTGAGTATATGTCATGTGTGTATGCGTGTGTAAGTTTATTTCATGTGTATATGTGTGTGTGAGTATATGCCATGTGTCTGTGTGAGTATATGCTGTGTGTGTGTGAGCATAAGTCATGCGTGTGTGTGTACCAGAGGACCCCTTGGAGCTGGCATTGCAGACAATTATCAGAAACTCAACATGGCTTCTGGTAACCAAATCCTCTGGCTGAAGAGGAATTTATCTTCACTGCTGAGCCATCTCTCCAGCTCCACATTGTTGTGTAACATACCCCATGTCTATGATTTTTCTTTAGGATTGATAACGGGTGGAATAATTAGAAATAAAAAGAAACAATTTAAGGCTCTTGGTAAACAGTGACAAATTTTTTTGCCATAGAATGTGCTATAGTATGGTTATGTCCCCTCCCTCAACTTATATGTCAAACCCTAATTTATCATTCAATAATATCAGGATGTGGAAGCATCTGAGAGATGATTAGATAAGGGTGGATTTATTTTCATGAATAAGGCTAATTTTGTCACAGAAGCATGAGAGAGCCTATCTGTCCTGGTGTGTGGGAATGCAGCAACACACACTATGTGAAGCAGAGCCTTCACCAGACACTAAATCTTCCGGGTCTTCATTTTGGACTTACCAGCCTGTAAGACACCAAACAATAAATTTCTGTTTGTGATAGTGTCAAACTGCCCTCTGACTTTATCTCTCAGTGCTACTCTCGGATCTCATCAAAGAATCTTCTTTGTGTCGTGGACAGAGGTTAATGCACACAATCACAAGTAGACCAAGTGTAGAGGACAAGTGTCTGAGGATGCTCGGCTTCAGTGGGACATCCGTGTCCCATTTCCTCAACTCGAGGCTCAGGGAACATCACCAAAGAGGGAATAAAGAGGATGTGAAAGCCAGAGGTCAAAGAAGACCAGTGTGAAGCAGGTCTTCTGTGCACAACAGGACAGCTGCATACACATGCTCGTGAGATGTCACAGGTGCACACACGTGCTCATGGACATATCACAGGAGCACATATGTGCTCATAGGCATGTCACAGGAGCACATATGTGCTCGTGGGCATGTCACAGGTGCACACATGTGCTCGTGGGTATGTCCCAGGTGCACACATGTGCTCGTGAGCATGTCACAGGTGCACACATGTGCTCGTGGGCATGTCACAGCTGCTCTGGTTTCCTGCAGAAGACCTGTACAAACTCAAGCCAGTCAACCTTCCAACATGGGGGGAGGAGCTATGAGCGTCCACCCCTAGCTGAAGAGCCATTGACAATGGCTTCTGAGGGAGGGACGGACAATCAGTTTTGTTTAGTGCTGTGGCTTCTGGTAGGTAGTCTCTGCTTCGGTGAATGGCCCCATGCTCTTGAGCATATGGGCAGCACAAATTAAAGCAGTGGACTACAAAAACAGGACACATAAAATTAGGAGGAGATAGGGAGTAGATCTGGAAGGAGCAGGGGATGGATATGATTGAAATATGCTGTGCTCATGTATGAAGTTCTTAAAAATGGCAAAAATGCCATAGTAAAATTTTTGTATATAAATTACCCAGAGAAATATTATTTTTAAAATAAAAGTCCAAATAGACTCAGACAAAATACGTAGTAGTTAAAAAATAAATTTTCAGGACTAGGGATGAATTTCAGTCTGTAAAGTGTTTGCTGTACAAGAATGAGGACTTGAATTTGATTCCCCAGAACCAAGGGGGGGGAGGAGAAGAGAGAGAAGAGAAGAGAAGAGAGAGAAGAGAAGAGAAGAGAAGAGAAGAGAAGAGAAGAGAAGAGAAGAGAAGAGAAGAGAAAGCTGAATTTGGTAGTGTACGCCATAATGCTACTTGGCTAGTTCCAGGCATGTGAGAGACCCTGCCTTATAAAACAAGGTGAACAGTGTATGAGGAACAAAACTCAAGGTTGACCTCTGTTATGCACATACCCACACACACATGTACATTCACCACATACATGTACACACCCACCCACCCACAAATCTTTTAATATTGATTGTCTTCTATGATAGCACGATTAACTGTTAAGCAGAACAGATATGCCCATTTGCTAGACGTGGAAACCGAAGTGCATTAACTGTGACTGCATTAAACAGACTCCCTCATCTGACCATACACCAGTGCCAGGTAAGGGGGCAGATGTCTGTAACACCAGCACTCAGGAGAAAGAGGCAGGCAGATCTTTGTGAGCTCAAGACCAACCCGGTTTACATAGCAAGTTTCATGCCAACCAGAGAGCCAGGGCTACATAGTGAGACCCTGATCAGAAAGACAGAGAAACACAGAGAAAAAAAAAGTGTGACATGCCAAAGGAAAGACGTCAGAATTGAACAGAAGAGATAGATGTTAGCCCCAGTAACTATAACATAAGGTGGGCAAGGAGGAGCAGAAGAGCCGGGGGGAGGGGTGAATTGGTGCCTAGATTTCTCTGGGTGCTCATATTTCCTCATATTCTGTTGTGAAAACATCTTGGGGTGAAAAGCCAAATGAGGGTGAGGACGTAGGGGTGGTAGTGTCTAAACAGAGTTGTGCAGGGCTGAAAAGGGTTTTCCCAAGCATGGGAGAGCAGCAGTGCATGAGAGATGGTTTGGCCAGCTGTTCCAGATAGAGCAAAGAATGTGGGATTGAAGAATCATTTTTAGCTAAACAAAAAGCTATTTTTAAAAAAAATTATCTTATGCTTTGTGTGTGTGTGTGT
The DNA here is from genome assembly GCA_001685075.1 of Bramus lutescens. Taxonomy (NCBI): domain Eukaryota; kingdom Metazoa; phylum Chordata; class Mammalia; order Rodentia; family Cricetidae; genus Bramus; species Bramus lutescens. The sequence goes on along the minus strand of LOEQ01000476.1, from coordinate 202,394 downwards.
GTGTGTGTGTGTGTGCGCGCGCGCGTGAGCACATGAATGCAGATACAGGGAGAGTCCGGGGGCATCAGATCCCCTGGAGCTGTAGTCACAAGTGATTGTGAGCCTCCTGACCTGGGGGAATCTGAATTTGAGTTCTCTGTAAGAACAGTTTGTTCTTTCAGCCTCTGAGTCATCTCTTCAGTCCCTGGACAGCTGTTTTTGTGTTTTAGAAATGTACTTACCTTATTTTCTAGCTGGAACATGGAGAGTTCTGGAGAGAAGAGAGAAAGGGAAGGAATTTCTCAGATCAAGTGCCTGGAAAAGAAATTTGTTTAATCATCTTTGAAAGCAAACATTGGCATCAGAAATATGGGCAGATGTGCTCAGTTGGGACTCACTGCTTCTGGGGTGCTTGGGCTCAGATCCAGGGCAAATCTCTACCACTGGATTACACAGCCAGCCCCAGAACTGAGATTTGAGTGTTTGCCATGGTGAACAGATCTTGCAACGTTCTCACCGAATCCAACTGGCATTGGTCCACAGGGTGAGAGGGAGCAGCGGTCTAAGACCAAAGGCCTGAAAGGTTTGCATTTTCTTTAGGCTCTCCAGATCTTCAGGATACCTTTGTGAAGTCCAGCAGGGTTTCAGAAGATACACTGGGCACTGTGGGACCAGGCCTTGCACAGTGCCCCAACCTGAAGTCAGTAAATGAATTTATTGCAAGAAACATCAACAAGAAGCAAATTCCTCAGCTGGGCGGTGATGGTGCACACCTTTGATTCCAGCACTCAGGAGGCAGAGGCAGGTGGATCTCTGTGAGTTTGAGGCCAGTCTGGTCTACAAGAGCTAGTTCCAGGACAGACACCAAAGCTACACAGAGAAACCCTGTCTCGCAAAGAAACCTAAATAAATAAATAAATAAAAAGAAGAAGCAAATTCCTCAATTCCTCAACACATGCCACTTGGATGATCTGAAAGCTTAAGTAGCTAAGGTACCACTTTGCATAGAGAATCTGAATCCTGAGATCTAGCCAGCCTGAGACGTTTCAAAGAACCACATATCCTCCTTTAATCTTTGAAAAGATCTCTGTGAGGTGGGACAAAGGAAAACACTATCATAATCCAAAAAGAAAAAAGAAAGAAAAGAAAAAAAAAGAAAGGATAGAAAAGATAAAAACACTAGGCTTGTGACTTTCATCTTTAATCCCAGTACTCAGGAGGTAGAGGCGGGTGGATCTCTAAGGTTGAGGCCAGCCTGGTCTTCAGAGTGAGTTCCAGAACATCCAGGACTACACAGAGAAATCCTGTCTTGCAAAACCAAAATCAGAACATCACACACACACACACAACCATTCTTCAGGCACACAGTGGGTGGAGGTGGAGGAATGGAGGGAGAGAGGGATGGAGAGATAGAGAGAGAGCCTCTGTTAGAAGGATTTTACGAAAATATTGTTTCATTCAGACATTGATTTGTGGTGATATCTTATGTTAAAAATAAACATCGGAGGACTGGTTTATTAATTAATCCTGGAACATCACGCTGCGTACCGGGCTTGCTTGGGTACTAGATTACCAGACTTCCCGGTTTGGAATCACTTAAAGACTTCTTGAGACAGCTGAAAGACAGGCAGTCACTGGTGAGCACTCAGGGCAGCTAATGGGCTAACAAGCACTGTCAGGCAGCTGCGCAGTTCAACTGTTCGTTTTGCTGAAGGCAGATAATTTATGCTGCATCCCACAGCCCAGACCCAGTGCATAAAACCAGAGAGGAATGTTAATGAAGAAAATATTACAAATTCTTAAAGTGACAGCATTTTTTGGGGGGGGGTTGTTGTTGTTGTTCAGTGATTTAGTCAGATTGCAGCCAGATCATGCAGGTATTTTAATGAATGTGGGTAATAATGACATGTGGTTTTGGCAAAGTGAACTCCTGAGTTCAAAAGCAATGGCTGAAAAAGAGGAGTGGGCCATAACAGAGGGTCGTGCGCTGTCGGGCAGTTGGTAGGCATTTGGGAACTTTAAAAAAGAAATTTATTTTATTTTTAATTATGGTCTCTCTCTCTCTCTCTCTCTCTCTCTCTGTGAGCAAGTGAGTGTGATGGTCAGAAACACCAGTCACCAGTTCCACTGGAGGTGAAGGCACTTGGAAATGACTCAAAGCAGGTGCCAGGAACCGAACTCTGGTCCTCTTTAAGAACAGTAAATGTTCTTACCCGTTGAGATATCTCTCCAATCCTGCTTTGGACATTTTCCTTGCTGTTTTGAATGACTAGGGACTGGGGTGTAGCTGAATGGTGCAGCACTGTCTCCCAGAGGTCTGGCCCCATCTCTACTGTTTGAAATCAAAGAGGCTCTGGAGAGGTGGTCAGTGGGTAAGAGGGCTACACAAGCAGAGACCCTGAATTTGGACTCCGAGCACCCGAGTAAGTATCTGGATGTGACTGCACACACCTGTGACCCCAGCAGTGTGGGAGGCAGAGACACATGCATGCATCACTGGGATGTGCTGGCTGCCAGCCTAGTCCAGATTCTGTGAAAGCCCCTGACTCAAAGGAACATGGTAGAAAGATATGGAGCAGGACAACTCTGGCCTACGTGTGCACAGGCTACACACATGTCTACAAATAATGCCCCCCTACATACATACACACGCTAAATGTGATTAATTAAAAAACCTTTTGAGTTTAATACCAAATACTCTTCTGATTATTATTCTTTGAGGTGAAGGAAACAATAATAACCACCAGTTACCAAGCACTGTTCATCTGCCAAGGGCTGTATTGAGAACTTGTGCCAGCACAGACATGGCCTTCCTTTATTCTCAACCATACTGTTAGATACTGTTTTTATTGTTCTCATTTTATAAATGTGGGATGGAGTCACAATGCTGTGGCTTTTCCAAGGTCTCATAGCATGTGAGAGATGGAGCTGGATCCAAACACAGGTCTGACAGAAACCTTTAGTCACTAGGCTTCCTGCCCTTCTGTATGTACGCTTGACTTGTCTAAAGTGGTTCTAAAATAAAGGCATTTGAGGACTCACCAGATGGCTGAATCGGTATGGGCGCTTGCTGCTGAGCCCAAGTATCAGAGTTCGATCCTCCTGGGACCTACGTGGGGAAAGAAAAACTGATTCTTGCAAGTTGTCCTTCGACTGTTATGTACCTACCGTGATGCAACACTTCCATGTGAAAAAAAAAATCACAGAAGCATTTGGAATGTCTCTTGGATGCTTGTGCATGGCCTTGGATGTATGTAAGGCCTATTGGTATATTTGAAGGTGCAGGGCGGTTTTTGTTTCCATCCAGCTCCCATCTCTAGGCCTTAGGAACAAGATCAGAGACTAAGCTTCCCTTTGGAAACAGTTCTGTAATAGCCAATGCTATATAGTCACTTTTGTCCTGGGCACTCTCTAATTGCCTTATCAACTATCATTTAGTCACTGCAACAGCCCAGAGGAAGGCCCTGGTACTGGCCCTTGCCTTACAGAGCAGGAAATTGAAAGCCCATCAAGTTTATCACCTCTGCCACAAAAGTTAAGCAATTTAGCAAAACACAAGCAAGGCTACCTAGGTGAGGTAAGCGGTGGGATTGGGTTTGAACCCAGGTTGCCAGCCCTGCTCTGCTGGCTTCTTAGATCAGAAGCAGTGACTTGTCCCCAGGCAGGTTCAGACATTGCTCTCCCCTCCCCAGTGAAACATGCCCTCCTGCCGACATTCCCAGTCCACCAAGTGAGAAGCCGGCAATAGTCAGGCTCCCAAAGAACATCTCGGCTCTATCAGGCCTCCACATGTTGAGATGTTCCGTATAGATAGTTTATTTTCTCATGGCTAGAACATTGACAGCCTTCAAGATTACCCGGAGGGAGGACAGCTCTCTTTCTGACATGTGAGCCACTGGGATTGCTGATGGAGGGTGCCGGTCTGTCTTGGGTCTGCCTCTGTCTCACTTCCCAGCTGAAATGCCCCAAGCACTAGCTGCTGCTTTTTGGTCTCTCACTATTTCCCACAGGTTTTTTTAAGGTGAAACATAGACCTCTCTGTTTCATGTCTTGCCAGCTGTCTGGCCTGCTCCCTTCACCTCTTACCACCAACCAGCTGCAGCAAATGGAAAGGAGGTACATTTGTTCAAGGTGGGGTTGGCCATGGGGGTCTGCCTTTGCGCCTCAGTGGGTGCTCCCTGCAGGGGAAGCGCAGTGGATGGTTGTACTGTTGCTACCCTCCCTGGGAGGTCTTTGAAGCCCCCACCCCCAACCTCTAACCTACCTTTGATCTTGCATTCCACTGCCAAATCAGATAATGTCTTCTCTGCCCCCAAACCTGGGACAGAACTTTACAGTTTACAAAGTACTTTTATAGCCATCCTCTCATTTAACCCTTACAACCATGTAGTGGTAAAGAGTTATTCGCAAATTTCAGAATGAGAAAAATTGGCTCAGGGTTGGGTAAATGATCTGCTCAAGTTCTTGCCATCCCTACTTAGGAATCCTCCCTACCACATGATAGCTTTAAGGGGTTCCATCATCAATGGCAGGAGGCTAACGTATTTCCTGCTTACACTCTTCATGACACAGAACATCCTGGAATCTGGGGAGTGCAGTAGCCACGCTAAGCCAGGAACATCCTGAAATCTGGGGAGCGCAGTAGTCACGCTAAGCCAGGAACATCCTGATATCTGGGGAGCGCAGTAGCCATGCTAACAGCTGTCCAATAAAGCATGTGGAGATATTGTCATGCCGTGCAGCTTCAGGCCACCCTTTGAACCTCACTTGTCCTGACGGTCTCAGAGGACTACAGGAAGGATCAAGTGAGCTAACCTATAGCTTTACAGAGTGAGCCAGAAACAAGAGGAGTTACCTTCGTGCTGATGTTTTTAATCCTGAATTTTCCTGGCAAACACCACAGGTTCCATTTCCTGCGTGAGTGTCTTTCTTTAGGGTGATATTGTCTCAAACTCTGTGGGAGTATTTAAACTCTGTGGGGTTTAAAAAGAAAGGTGGGGAGGAAGAAAAGAGGCAAAAAAAACCCCTTAAAACCCTAAGAGTTAAGAAAAGGTAGCATTAGGCTGGGGAGGTATCCCTTAAAAAACAATAAACAAACAAACAAAAACCAAGAGTCAAGGAGAAATAAAGTAGAAGACAGCTTATGGTGAGCCGAAAGCTATTTGTGATCATTTTTGTCTTATTTAGCCCCTACAGCCACTTTCTGAGGCAGGTATTTTCCTTAAAAATTAAATAAATGTGTTTAAAACATACATTTGTTTCTAGAATCCATTTTAATCACAGCTGACCACTGCTATCTCCCTCTACCTCCCCTTAGTGGCCCCACAGTTTTCCCCTCATTTCACGTACCTCCCCTATTTTGGTTATTGATAACCTCTTGACTCTGATTAGTGTTGCCCATATGCGTGTGGTGTGGGACCATCCACTGAAGCGTGGGCAATATACTAGTAACCATCTCCCCAGAAGAGAGTGGCCCTGCCCCCTTCAGCTGTGGCTAGCGGCTTGCTGTGATGTATAGACCATGAAGCAGGCACCATGTAGTTGAAGAACGTGCGCAGACCTGGCGGCCCCTGAGAGGTTGGTCGTGCTGGAAGCTCTGCTCAACTTTGCTCCTAGGGCTCAGGCATCCCCCAACCTTGGCCATCAAGGTGTGAGATAAGCAGCCGTCTCCTGAGCTCTCTGAGTACCACACATGCACTTGATGCGCATACATACACGCAGGCAAGCACTCATTCACATAAAATTAATAACTCAAAAATAATTTAAAAAATAAAATTTTGCTTTTTGAGTGCCTGATAATTTATTCACCTAGTCAAACTACATTGCCCATGGCCAGACTTTCTCATCTATCCCTCCATTCTTCTAGCATCCTACACGGGGTTGCTACTTTTCCTTTTTTGAATAGTTTATATTTACACAGCTCAAAAGTAAAGTGTATAAGAAAGGCGATTGTGAAAATTCTCTTTCCCTTGCCTGGCTTCCATCATGCCCGTTTCACACACAGTAGGACCACATTCTAGTGGTAGCAGCTGTTGATGTATCTCCAGAGTTTCTACATGGGTATGGAAACAATTAAGCTTTTTAGAACACAAAAGGTAATAAATAATACTCTTCCATTTTTGTGCATCTCCCATTTTCTCCACCATATCTTGAAAATCATTCCCTATTGTTACTTAAACACATTTCCATTTCTTTCCCTCTTGATCCTGTCTCTAACCCCTCTCATCCTTCCTTTCTCAGTACCTAGTAATTCCTTTTATGGAATGTCATTACATTAAAGCAGGTCTCTGTTGATGGACTTTTGAAGTGTTTAAGCATTTTACAGTTGCTGTTTTAAATGCTTTAGTGGAGGGCTCGGGACAGCAAAGGTTAAAATAGGATAAAGAACAAAACTGAGATTATCTTTAGCTGTAAAGTTGTGATCTGGGAGGTAGGAATTAAAAACCTTCTGGCTCTGCCTTGTGACGGAGCACATCTGCAGTGCCAGAGGCTGCATTTTGGCTACAGCTGTTCACTGGGGAAAAGACGGAAAACAATCTTCTCTGGTGAAACCGCAACACACCTGAGCTCGGTTTGCTGTCTCAGGGTGAGGACAGATTGACAGCTGGTGTATGAGCGCCCAAAGGTAAACTCCTGTAATAAAGAAATTGATAGCATGACAGATAGTGGCGAGATAAGGGCTGTTATCCACAGATAAAGCTCTTTCAACAGGCTGCTGCCAATTCGATCCTGTAGCTTGCAGCTGAAGAAAAGAGACCAACAGTTCATTCCTAGACCTCTGAGGAAGCTCTGACCTAGCAGTCAGGGATTCCTCATTGCACCACAGACACATGTCAGATAAAAGACCCCAGCAAAGGGCAAAGAGTTTAAAACAGAAACACTGTATCTTAGATGTGCAATATTTGGTAATACAGTAATTATTTTGGTGATAGGATCAGGGGAAGTTTCATCTTAGGTTTTTTGAGGTTAGAAATCACATGTGTGAGATTTTATGTTGTCGTTTTGGTGTGAAACCTTGGTTTCCCACTGTAGATAGATAAGGATTAACTTGTTGGCTGACATCACAGGTCACCACTATACTTAGAGATGGATAAAACCTGAAGAATTTGAGGGATGTACCCGAGAAATTAGAATGTGAAATTGTGGAATATTCACATACTTTACACTGTGTGAATATAGGTTGCTGTGACTGGTTTGATAAAGAAGCTCATTGGCCAATAACTGGACAGAATAAAGTCAGGCAGGAGAGCCAAACTGAGAAAGATGGGAAGAAGGGCGGGGTCAGAGGAGTCTGGAGCAGAAGCAGAGAAGCAAGTTGGGTATGCCACACTAAGAAAAGGTAACCAAGCCATCGGTAAAGCATAGATAAGAAATATGGGGTTTTTAAAAACGTACAAGTTAGCTAATAACAAGCCTGAGTTATTGGCTGAACATTTATAATTCATATTAAGTCTCCATGTTGGTTATTTGGGAACTGGCAGGCAGAAAAGAAACATTCACCTACATGAAATTATCAGCCAATGCTCTTTTCTGGATTGGGTGAAATTTCAACTATTTTGAATTTATATTATTTATATTGCAAGGTATTTCCTGATTCCTTATTTCCATGGTCAATAAAGACTTTATCCATCCGCTCTGCTCCCTTTGAAACAGGTGCTCACTACTTAGCCCTGGTTGTCTTGGTACTCTCTATGTAGACCAGCCTGGCCTCAAACTCAGAGAGATCCACCTGCCTCTGCCTCCTGAGTGATGGGATTAAAGGTGTTTGACATCATGCCCTGCTGATATTGTATACTTCTGGTATTTAGACACAAACTTAAAGGTTCCCTTGACCACGCTTGCCCCCTTTCTCTTTTGTTTTAAAAGAACCAGAAAAAAGTCAGGTGCCACCTGTGACACACACCTGTAGTCTTGCACTTGTGTGATGGCGCAGAAGAGTCAGGAACTGAAAGTTATTCTCGGAACATGGCAAATTCTAGTCTGCCTGGTCTGCATCAGACCTAGTCTCAAAATTAAGAGCAAATGAACAAATGAAGGATTTTTTAAAAAAATATTTATTTATTATGTATACAGTATTCTGTCGGCATGTATCCCCACAGCCAGAAGAGGGCACCAGACCTCATTACAGATGGTTGTGAGCCACCATGTGGTTGCTGGGAATTGAACTCAGGACCTTTGGAAGAGTAGGCAACGCTCTTAACCACTGAGCCATCTCTCCAGCCCCCCAAACGAAGGATTTAATAAAAGGAGAGAAAACTGTAACATTGGGGTTGAATGGAGATGGCAAGACAGAAGAAAGAACAAAGCTGCAGTGTGGTTGACATGGGGTTTCTCGAGCCTTTATTTTTAGGAAAAGCCTTTCAAACAATGCAGTTTATGAATATATTTATTAAAAATAGCAAGGCTCTTGGCATTGGAATGAGTCGGGCATACTTTGCATCTTTTGTAGCTATAGAAAACTTTTCCGAGGTTCATTGAGAAATATTTTTGTTCCTTGTTTCTGTGTTGAAGCAGTGTCTCACTGTACAGCCTAAATTGGTGTGGAACTCGTGACCACCCTTTTGCATGATGGGATTGCAGGCATATGCCACCACGTCTAGTGTGAGGAAAATAGTTGTCAGTTCATTGAAATCCAGGTAACTCTGGAAGGAAGCCAAATTTGAACTTCTTTTTTCTTCTATGAAGACCAATGAAGAATACAAACAACCAAAGCAAGGGTGTTTTATCTTTGTCTCATGGATTTATGTCATATAAAAACCGCAGGAAAGGTCTTCTTTCCTTCTCATTTTTCACCTTTTTGTTTCAAAAATTTCTAACAGAGGACAACTTGCAGGGCTTGGTTCTCTCCTTCATATGGTGATATGAAGCCCAGGGCCTGAACTCAGATCTTCAGGCTTGATGACAGGGCTTTCATTTCCTGAGCCTTCAGCTGGGCCCTGAACCATCTTGCCTGCCCCAATTTTAGGCTTTTGAAAGTAATTTTTTGAAGATTTGAAGGGGTAGTTTCAGAAATATGGATGAATAGCTGGCTTATTCATGAGCCAAAAGAGCTTAAGACTCCATAATGAACAGACTATGTTTTCCCTAAGCTGAAGTTGCAGGCAGTTGTGAGTCACCTGATGTGGTGCTGGGAATTGCCTAAGCAACGTATTAAGCACATACTCTGTGGTTTAAGCCACACACTGATCCCACCTGGCTAACATCTATCAACCTGCTATCACCTGTAACCTACTGAAGAAAGTCTTTTCTCTATTTGTGAGACTGAGTTTGGACCTGTTCTCTGAGGCTCCCGTGGTGTGCAGTGGCCCAGCTGTGTTGTGCTGTTGAAGACATGCTATCATGTCCTGCTTTGTGTCATGGCTCTATTTATTGGCCCTCTTCTCTTTCCCCAGCCTACCATGTTCTTCTGGCGCCCAAGGATTGTGCTTTGCTTACGATCGTGCCTCTGACACTGAGCACAGTGTCAAGTATATGGGAAATACTTACGGAATAAAGTATGTACAACTGAATAAGTTGACAAAATACTTTGGCATTGTTATTCAAACAATGCTTTTTTGTATACAAAGCTCTCTTTGGCCAATTTTGAAAAATAAGTTTCAAAAAGGGGAGTGGTAGACAATGCATTCTCTGTTGAGGGACTGGAGGCATGGCTCAGTGGTTAAGAGGGCAGACTGCTCTCAGGGCAGTGGTGGCATAGGCCTTTAATCTCAGCAGAGGCAGGTGGACCTCTGTGAGTTCAAGGCTAGCCTGAGCTACAGAGCAAGTTTCAGGACAGCCAGGGCTACACAGAGAAACCCTGTCTCAAACCCCTTTCCCTCCCAAAAAGGGGGCAGACTGCTCTGTCCTTTCAGACAGTGGGAACTTGGTTCTCAGCACCCAATTCAGGTGGCTCACAACTTCCTGAGACTCCAGTTCCCAACATCCTCTTCTGGTCTCCCGGGCAGCAGAGCTCATCTGCACATAGCCCACAAAGAGACCCATGTATACACATAATGAAAAAATAAAAATAAGTCTCTAGAAAAAATTAATGTGAATAAAATAACATTGATTGTTATTTCGCTTCTATCCTTAACTTTTAAAATAATAAAGTGGATCTTTACTAATTACCCATAATTAAATTACATTATTTGACTCCTAAATTTCCCAGCATTTTATTGTGAAAATCTTCAATCATCCATGAATGGGATAAATTGTGTAGTGCACATCATAGTATATATCCATCATCTATACTCTACATATCAGACAAGGTGTCCCATCATGCCCGACTTAGACATAAATTCTATTATTTTTAATAATAGAATAATTGTTATTATTATTACTTTGATTTTTTGAGACAGGGTCTCCCTATGTAGCTCTGGCTGTTCTGGAACTCACTATGTAGACCAGGTTGGCCTCAAACTTCACAGAAATATTTCTACCTCTGCCTCTATAGTGCCCAGCTGACATGAATTATAAATGTGTATTTTTATCATAATAAAAAAAGTCTATCGTGGTGGTTTACCACTTTAAGCATCTAGGAGGGAGAGACAGGAGGATCTCTCTGAGTTCAAGGTCATCCTGGTTGTCTCACATAGAGAGTTTCAGGCCAAGCAGGGTGACATAGTGAGGCCCCCTTCTCCAAAAATAAGACTTATTTTAAAACTGTTGACCGTATAGTCATAACCAAGTAAAAAGAAAAATCATCTGTTAAAAAGTTAACAACAAAAGAAGGAGCAAAACCTCATTTTAAATTCAAAAGGGAAAATACATTGTTTTCAGGTAGCAACATTAGTGGAAATGTCCGAAAATCGAGTCAGGTAGCATCCTGGTTCAGTCTGTGGCCCTTTGCTGTGGTGAAGGACATGGAAAGGGAACGATTGAAGACAATTGTCGATGTGTGTATGTGTGTGGTGTGTACTTCTTCCTACATTCTCAGCTAGTTAGCATTCACTCTCTCTCTGTCTCTCTGTCTCTCTCTGGTTCCAGTGTCTTCACCATAAACAGCTTGTTCAGAGATTGCAAGCATTAGGGAGCTTCCTCCAGAGGCAGAGTTTGTTTCTATAACAATTTAGAAAAGAGACAATTGAGCTGCAGAGTGCAAATTGCCATGGCTACTCTGGTCATGCTCCCTGGATGGGTCAGGCGAGGTGGAAGTTCTTATGAAATCACAGCCCAGCTCAACTGAATTAGCTTTTTTCTTTGTTTGTTTGTTTGTTTGTTTTTCCTGACAAAGTCCCAAATTGAAGTTATTACTTAGCCCAATTGGAGGTAGTTAACAAGGACCCCACTGAATCTCACGGGAGTCTTTGCTTAGCATGCAAGATGCAAGATTGGCTCCCGTGCTGATGAGCTAAGAGGGAAGCAAGTCTGGGCTTAAAGAGAGATGGACAGCGGGTTTTCTCACCATTAAAGGTCTAGAAGGCTAGCTTGTAAACCTTGTGCACAGACAGCCACCATGCCCATACCACCACTGAGTAAGCACTGCCTTTGACATCACCATCATGTGGCCTGTGGCACCACAGAGAATTGGTGAGCATTGTCCTCCCGCCACAGGCAGCAGAGAAATACAGATATTATACATGTGGGTCCTGACATAGAAAAACTTTGATTTTACACATATATGTATATGGAGGTCAAAGAGAAACTTGTGGGCATCAGCTCTCCCCTTCTAAGGGACAGAACTCAGGTCATTATCAGGCTTGGTGCCCATCTGCTGAGTTATCCCACTAGCCCACTGCCCATGCCTTTTGTTTTTAAGACTAAAATCTCAACCATCTTTATTCAAAGTAGTCAAATTTTGTGAAGAAAGGCGTGAAGAAAGGGAATTGAAGTGAACTGATCGAGAATTTTCTTTTCCTGAGACAGGGTTTCTCTGAGTAGCTCTGACTGTCTTGGAACTCACTCTGTAGACCAGGCTGGCCTCAAACTCACAGAGATGCACTTGCCTCTGCCTCCCAAGTGCTGGGCCACTACAGTCAGCTTGAGTGAGAATTTTAAAGAAGCTTTATTTACTTTTATGCTATGTGTATGGGTGTTTTGCCTGCACGTATGTCTGTGCACTACGTGTGTGCACTGCTCAAGGAGGAACTGGAACTCTTGGAACTGGAAATACTGATATCTGGAGCTGCCATGTGGGTGCCGGAAACCAAACCCTAGTCCTCTGCAAGAGCAGTAATGTTCTTAACTGCGGAACCATTTCTCTAGCCCACATGAGAATTGTTTTATATTATATATATTTTTTTTTTTGACAGAGTCTCTCTATGTAACCCTGGCTGTCCTAAAACTCACTGTACAGACCAGGCTGGTCTTGAACTCACAGAGATCTGTCTGCCTCTGCCTCCCAAAAGTGCTGATTTTAAAAGCTTGTACCACTATTCCCAGCTTGAGAATTGTTTTAAAAGGAAGGTAGGAAACACATTTTCCTGCTTGCAAAAATTCATAGATAAATCAATATTGTGCAAAATATTTTTTAATTTTAAGAAATACCTTGAGATTGAATTAAAATACTTTCAGATGCTTTGAAATTAGCACTTAATATTCTCTTTGGTTTTATGTGGGTTTTTTTGTTGTCTTTAAAGGTTATTTTTATATTTATGTGGGTATGTGTACATTTGTATGCCATATGTATTCTACATGCATTGTGAATGTAGGTGACCCTGGAGTACAGGTGTTGGGTACCCTGAACTTTAGAATCGCAAGCATGTGTTTGAGAGCCACAGACTGGGAACTGAACCCCGGCACTCAGGTCCCCTTGAAGAGCAGGAAGCTCTTACTTAACTCAGACCTATCTCTCTGTAACAAGATTTGACATGTCTTTGAACTGGCCTGCCACCTGTCTGGGGCCCATCTTGAATATTCAAGCCATTTTCCTGTTCCGCCTTTCCTTGGGAACATTTGCAACTTCATTCACATTTTCTTGTCTATGAATCAAAACAAAAGCTTGAATTCAAAGTTCCTTCAGATATAATTTGTCCATAGATTGGCAACTTAAAAAACCTGTAGTAAAGCTCTTTAAAATAAGAAGTGTGGCTATTGTAACACCTCTCTCTCTCTCTCTCTCTCTCTCTCTCACACACACACACACACACACACGACTTTTAAATTTCTTGCTGTTTAAAAATGAAGCCTGAATAATGTGTCCCTCTAGATTCTGATCGGAGTTACTAGCCATAGCTTTCTCTCAGCTGCAGCCACCATCTCTGCATTTTCGGAGCCCTCCTTGGAGAGCATGGTAGGAAAGCTCTCTGAGTGCCACCGTTCCTGTTATTGATGTCAGTGGCAGAGCCTTCTAACTCCAACCCCTGCTGGGCCTTTAGAAACCTGGTAGATTGTTAACAAGGTTAGCTGGAGTTCATGAACTCTGCTCTGTAGACATGCAAAGTCTTAGAGCTTTGATATGGAATTGGCAGGGAAAGCGGTCTCATATTAAAAAAATACATTGTTTATAAAGGACAAACTTATGAACGCATGTTAGGTTTTAATACAGTTTCTGCTGTAGAAATATTGCATTTTCACACGGAATGTACCTAGAGAATTGTTATAGAAACTTGGTTCTGACAGAATGCATAGAATACCCCAGCCGTTTAAAAGCAAATAACGAATGTTTTTTCTATATGTTAATGGAAGCAATTTAGAAATGTTTAGTTATTTACATATAGAAAGTGTATAGTAGCAGTGCCACGAAAATCAGTCATTTGGAAATGATCAGAACCCGCAGTCATTCAGGGGTGTGTTCGTTACTTGCATACAATTAAGGAAATATTTAGAGGAACAATTGCTGCTGCTGCTTTAGATTTACAGTTAAGAGGCCCTGTGGGACACACAGTGAACTGCAGAACCAAGGTATTTTGCTCTGGGGAGTCTGGGTATGGAAACTAGAAGAATTTTCTGGTCCCTGAGAATCCTCACAAACAGCCCTGGGGAAGGCTCTATTTATTGTCAGAATTTAGCAACAGGAGGGAAAAACTCAGAGAATCACCGAACAGGGTCATCTCTTCCTCTTCCCTTGGCTCTTGGTCCTGCACCCTCTCAATAGGTCTTTTAAGCTAAAGGAACATGTTTGACCTCATTCCAGCTATGGGCTGATTCATGGGGTCAGACTCCACTAGTCTGAATAGTTCTCTCCAGGAAAGGGAGGTACTTCCTGGTGGGTGCCCGCTTCATTGTGTGGAAAACTGGCTGCTTTGCTTACACCCCCCCCCACCATTAGCATTTATTGAGTATTTGGTGAACAGCTGGGCACACCAAAAGGAGGAAGAGCTGAAGCCAGCTGATCTTTCAGGAGTCTTTCCCTTCTTTTGTCCAGGGAAACAAAAAGTGCCCCAGTAGAGGTACTGAGAGGTTCCCCCACGTAGATACGAATCACAGGGGTCGGACAGGCATCCTGGTGTGTGGAGGAGCCCACCTGGCAGGAGAAAACATTGTATCCAGACAGCGTGGAACAAAAGAATCAGGCTGTGTTTGGAAGGCAGCAAGCAGCCTGGTGTGACTTAGGGTTTGAAACAAGGCTTGTGGGATGCCGAGGTGGGAATCACAAAACAGAATAATAAAAGTTTTGGACCCCACACCCCCGTGTGTGTGTGTGTGTGTGTGTGTGTGTGTGTGTGTGAGAGAGAGAGAGAGAGAGAGAGAGTGTGTAAGAGAGAAAGAGAGAGAGAGAGAGGGGAGAGAAGCAGAGGGTTTTATCAGATGTTATACAAGCAGTTAAAAGAAAAAATATCAAAGTTAGGTGGTAAAGGGTTACTTTGACACGAGGACTGGTCAGAAAATAGATTAGAAACAGAGAACTTAGAAATCCAGTTGAGAAGTGATAGAAGTCTCATATAATCCCTTCTATATAGGAATAGAAGAGCACAAACTAGAGAGATTCGGGAGGCAAAATTAACCATATTTAGTGATAGATTGGACTTGGGGGTTGCGGTGGTTTGAAAGAAAATGGTCCCCAAGGGGAGGGGCACCAGGAGGTGTGGCCTTGGAGTAGGTGTGACCTTATTGGAGGAAGTATGTCACCATGGAGGCAGGCTTTGAGGGCTCATATACGCTCAAGCCATGCCCATTGAGACAGACCACTTCCTGTTGCCTATGCAAGATGTAGAACTGTAAGCTGCTTCTCTACCTCCTTGTCTGCCTGCACACTGCCATGGTCCACCATGACTAACCCTCTGAAACTGTAGGTGAGCTACCCCAATGAAATGTTTTCCTTTATAAGAGTTGCCGTGGTCATGGTGTCTGTTCACAGCCATTGAAACCCTAACCAAGGCCAGGGTAGAAGAAGGAAGCAAAAGGAGCGATGAATGACTTCAGAGTTGTGGGGACTGGTGCTGGTATGGACGGTGGGAGGGCAGGATCTCCAGACGACAGGGCAGGACCAAGATGGCTTGTCGCTTTTAGACGACAGATGGGTTAATGGTGTGCACCTGGGTCGAATCATTACTGAAACAGCAGAGCAAGTCCCTAGAAGCAGTTATTGTTCTGACAGAACTCCTGAAGTGAGAAGAGAAAACTGCAGGGATGAAAGATGAGGAAGGACAAACAGATAGAGGCTGTGTCTAGAGAGCCAAGCTTCAGAAGTTCCCATGAGGGAACAGTCAGTAGTGTTGCTTCCCATAGGCAAACTGCCCTCCTCGCGGTTCTCCAGACTGCCCAGGCAGGGCAGGGTGATTTCTTGAGGGCCAGCCAAGGAGAACTACATCCCTCTGAGGAGCTGCATGCTTCTTTTCCTCCTACTACCTTAACACCTATCATTTTAAGTATTGGCTCATTTCTGTGATGACCTTGGGTCCCCCCAAAGCACTTGACAATGTGTGCCCTGAGTTCACAGTGAAGAAGTGCTCAAACAAGCTCTGATTGATTTCACTTAGAGCCACACAGCAGTTACCATTTTTTTTTATGCAGTGAACCTCACATCTCTGCTCCCTAAACTTGCTTACAACTACCTTAATGAGCCGGTGTCCTCTGTGATTCACCCCTCCCCTCCGTCCATTGGCAGGAGGCTTGAGCTCAGGTTGGGTGGAAGTCTGTCCTGCACCTTGAGCCTTTAACTTCACACCATATTGTTTGAGGCTACTCAAGAGCAAACTCTGATCAGGAGAAACCATCCAGGCATTCCTCTTTTGTAGTTCCCAGACTCCCAGAAATTCCTCTTGTAAAAACAGTTCCTTGGGGCTGGGGAGGTGGTTAAGAGCACTTGTTCTTGCAGAGGACCCGGGTTCGACTCCCAGCACCCACATGGTGGGCCACGACCATCCCGAACTCTGGTCCCGGGGTACTGGAAGCCCTCTTCTGACTTCCCTGGGGTACCGGGCATGTATGTGATGCACATACATACATGCAGGCAAAACATTCATACACAGAAGACAAAATAAATAATCTAAAGATAAAACCAGCCAGTTCTTCACCAGAGCAACAGGAGCCTCATTGTCTGAATGAATTCAGGCAACTCTGGAGGCCATTAGCCCTTGCACCTGAACATCTTCCTTCTCTAGGCATTACAAAATTTTATTTACCCAAATCCCTGACCCACAGAAAATGGGTTATGAGGGAAAGGGCCCAACTTACATCAATTGTGAAAGGCAGGTGCTGGGAAGAGCAATAGGCTGAGGGAGGAGAGGGAAAGTGCTGGAGGATTCTACAGCAACTTTCAGGAGACGCTGCCGCCTGCTCTGTCCTTATGTGATTTCCGTGACAGAGATTCAGCTCATGGAGGTCTTGAATTCTGTTCCCAGCAACCGAAGAAGAAAAACCACCCTCACCTCACCGAGCCCTCACGACTCTGACATCATTTTACCCATTTTACAGGTAAGGAAGCTGAGGTGTAGAGATGTTGGGTAAGTTACCCAAATCAAACAACGGATATGTGTTGTCCTGAGATGCAAACCCTGGTAGTTGCCCCAAAGTCCGTGATCTCACAAATAAAAGAGAAGGTGGCAAAAGAGACACAGCTGGGTGTGGTTATGCCTGCCTATAATCATAGCCCTGAGAGGCCAACGCAGGAAACTCTTGAGTTCTAGAACAGTCCGGGGTACATAGTGAGACCCTGTCTCAAAAACAAAATAAGTTGGGCATGGTGGCATATGCTTATGATGTTTCATAACAAAACCCAAACAACTTAAAAAGAGAGAGAGTGTGTGTGAGCTCACACATGGTATTGCTTACTCTCCTCAGCAACTGGTTTTCAGTCATGTTCTTCCTTTTTCATTAGCCATCAAAAACGCTCCCTTTCCACCGCCTTGTGCTTCCCACCGTCAGTTTGGTATACCCTCTGCCCACCCGTGGTCTCCCAAGGCAGAGGCCCACGCACATGGCCGACAAAAACCCTTCCAGGCAGAGCCAGGGCACGCATCTTCCCACAGTCTGTCTACACAGTCCTGCTGTTTGCGCAGCTGGGCTTGTTGCTCCTAACGGCAGAGAAGGGAGGTGCGAAAAGACACTGAGTGTCAGAAATCTTTTCATGGTCTGACCAGAAGAAGTGAAACTCAGGTCCCGAGGTTTCTCGCTGCCGTTTTAGAGGCCAGTACTCTTTCATTTTTCTGTCAATGGGCATGGGGGACAGTATAGCAATTACTGTATAAAAGTTGCCATTTGATTTTGAGATTTGCCCAAGGGAAGTGCCTTCCTAGAGAAATTGATTTTTTTTTCCTCTTGCAAATATTTAAATCTCTTTTTAAATGGAATATTTGTGACCTTTACGTGACCAGACTGGTCCATTGTGTTCACTGGCTGCCTGGCCCACCCCTCCTCCTTCCTCTGCCTCCCATAACGACTCTGAGTCTGTTTTTCCAATTTAAAGAAACTGTTCACGGAAATCCCACCATGAAGGAAAACAGTGTGAGTCAATACACTCTGGGCCAGGGCCAACGCTCAGATAATGAAGTCCGTGGTACTTAGGCAAGAAGGGATTTGCCCCATGATTATAATCAATCTGTCATAAACACAGGATGGTTAGGTGTATTTGAAGACCCTGTTTGGAGTCAGTTGAGTGGGTGTCCTTGCATAACGAATTTAGCAGCTATTCACAGAACTGCTATACTTCGGTACTGATTACTAGTGAGTACACTCTACGGAAATAGAGAAGAGCTATTCAGAGTAGGTCTAGGACCTCACAGCTATTTCCCTGTGCAGTGTCAGCATTTATGCTCTTAGAGGCACACCGATGATCCCTTTGCTTAGGTGACTCCAGGGGCAGGCTGAGCAGGTGACAGGAAACACGGCACCATGTGACCGAGGGCTGTCAGTCAGCAGAGGAAGGTCCAGAGAACTCTCGGTTTCCTGCAGAATGGTCCCGAGAATCTTTTGGAGCAGGCGCACTGTTCATGTGCTGTCTCCAAACTAAGTGGATCCCAAATCAGACTCTGTGAAGTAGAAACCACATTAAAAATTACATTTGGACCAAACGTCCTTTTTCGTTCCCACAGGAATTACAATTTTGATCAAATCAATGCTGAACAGTATTACTTTTCCTTCCTTACTATGGTGTGTCTGGAAATGTGACAGAAAGTCTTTTCATGGCTTTGCTTTCAACATGCATTTACCTTTTAATGATACATTCTCCACCTGTAAAAAAAAATCTAATTATAGCCCACAGAAAATCAACACATTTTAAGCTTTCTCAGTATATTTAGGCTGTCAACAGTGTCCCGTCTGACATCCAGCATTACTCTCCACTTCCGCCTTTAATGGCTAGATTGTTTTCTAAAGACAGTCTAATGACACAGACTCCTGAATTCTGTTGGAGCATTGAACTAAGGATGACCTGAGCAGACAGCAATGCTCTGGCTATCTGTCACTGATGGACATATTGATCTGGACATGGTGGCTGAGGGCACTGTGTACTGAGGTGTTGAAAACCCTCCTTCATATGTTTGTGATGGGCTTGATTTGTCATTGTCCTCCCCAGCTATGGGGCCCTTGGGCAGTAAGCAACCTGGCTGGAAAAGCACACCTCTGGGTCAAAAGGGTACATCAGCCCTCAGACATCATTCTCTTGGGTCACCCTCTAGTGCGTCTAGGTAAAGTGCAAGAGAAAGAGCCCTTCAAAAAAGTTTTTCTTTGGAAAACTTCCAAGTACACAGGAGGTTTCTGCCCACCTAGACTGAAGGCCCGTTTTGCCTTGCTTCTACTTGTTAAACCCCTTTCAAACAGTCTGAGAGCCACTCGTGGTTAGCATTTGCCATCTGATTGCCGTGTCTCTGAAATCAAAGGAGCCTGTTTTTAATGTTTCGAAAGGATGGCAAAGGTAGATGGAGGAACCCTGATCTCAGATTCTGTTCTAGGCACAAATAAATGAAGCACTTTGATCATCTGTATGGAGTCTGCTCCCTGGTGCTCAAAGCAGTTCGGTGTGGTCCTCTGAAGGAATCTATTCTCAGTGAGTTTAAGTGGCAGAAGGCAGCTCTGTGACAACTCGCATGAGAGAATGGTTTTTCTCTTTCTGTTAAGCATCTTTTTACAACCTGTGCAGGTTGACAAGAAACTAAATGCTAAAAAGACTGCCTTAGATATTTACATATGGCCATTTGGAGCAATTACTACATTATAAATATGAAAAGTCACAATTGTATAAATGACTCACCATTTGAAAGTAGTGAAAAAAGTAATATATATGTATATATGTATATATATATTAGACTCTAGCAAAATCCTGTCTGTTTCAGTAAGTACTGTGTAAACATTAATTGTTGATGATACACAAACTACCTTTGTTGTTGGGTTGTTGTGTGTGTACTAGGAATCACACCCAGGATTTGTATGTATGCCATGTATATACTTTTAACATTGAGCTATACCTTCAGCCCTTTTCACTCTCAGCAGTGATCCCAAGATCACGCAATATGGAACAGGGTTGGAAAGTTACATATGACGTATAAGGGGACCAAACACCGAAGGGACCAAGCAACATACTTTGAATCCTCAAGGATACATTCATCTACCTAATGATTGGGGAATGTCCGTCATATTAGTTTATTCATAAAACTTATTATTATTCAGCAAACATTTTCTAAAATTCTTAGAAATTCTTGGGGGACTTCACAGAGGGATTATACTAATTAAGTCTTTTCCAAGGCCAAGTTTCAATATCCAGTGCACATATGGCAGATTATAACCATCTGTAGCTTCAGTGTTGGAACATCCAACTCCCTCTTCTGGTCTCAGTGGGCGCCAAGTGGTGGCGCACAGACATGTGTGGTATCCAGTGCGGCTTGCGGCCTTGACCTGACAAGGGCCTCAAGGGAATGAAGGAAGGACAGACACCCAGACACAGGAAGAGAAAAGCTGCGGTCGCATGTGCAAGTCCTATGGCAGGCAACCCAGAACATAGCGTGTTTATATGGACAGCACAGAGGGAGGGGCCGTCTCAGGACGAGGTGTATGTTGGTGAGCAGTCTCGGACTATACGTATCTGGGAAGAGGAAGCTGCACTTGCTAGTTTTTGCACACACTCCATACACACTAGTGCTTGCACCCTGTCAGCAGTCACACTCAGACCAGAGGAAGGCTTTGCCATCCCACTGGGCCTGACCTTGGGGAGGAGGCTTTGCCACTGGGCTTGGGGTACTGGTTCTTGCCATAGCCACCAGGTCAGACAATACAATCTCTCAGGTCTTCATCCGTTCATTACACATCCACTCACGGCTTCCTCTGCTCCCCACAGACATGCGTGTAGGAAAAACACAAGAAGTCTTGTGGTATTTGTCACTTTGTAGTGAATTTATGATTCAGAAAAGAAATCAGGGATGTTCTGATTGGTGGCAGCTGGGTGAGGACTCAGAGCAGAGGTTCAAGCAAGCCTCGGCTCCATCCAGTGACTTTTACAGATGGAAATAATGGAAACACAGGAAGGGTTTTCTTTGCCCCGTTTCTTTTTCACCATTTTTTTGTTTGTTTATTTATTACGTTTTTTATTTATTTTGGGCATGTATGTGTGGAGGAGAGAGGACAATTGGTAGGAGTCAGGTCTCTCCTTCCCTTTGGTTGTTTCCTTGGATCTCTGGTCATCATGTTTGCAGGAAAAACCTGCCCCCAAGTGTGTTCCTTGAATCCCAACCCTTCCTTTTGTAACTAGGGTCATCATTCTATTTTAATGCCTTCTGCTGTGGAAAAAAAAAACACCCTGCCCAAAAGCAACTTCTCAGAAGAAAGGATTTATTGGGTTTATACTTCCATGTCACAGGCCATCATTGAGGGGAAGGATCTTGAAGGCAGGTCTGCATGCTATCTCATACAGCGTTTACCTCCAACCAAGGACTTGCTTCAAGGTAAGAAAGGACAACAGGAGCCATGGAAGATGCCCCTTGCTAAGTAACTCACAGATCAGCCTATACTCAGCTGGCTTTTTTGATATACTTTAGGACCTCTTGCCTAGATGGTGACACCCACAGTGGGTGTGTCCTTCCCACCAGTTTCCAAATAACCAACATGGAGACTGAATATGGATATTACATATGCTCAGTTGATAGCTCAGGCTTGTTATTAGCTAACTTTTACATTTTAAATTAACCCATATTTCTTATCTACCCTCTGCCATGAGGCTCATGGCTTGTTACCTCATTTTCTACACATCCTGCTTCCTCTGCATCTGCCGGCATCTCCTCTGACTCTACCTTTCTGCATCCCAGCATCCTTAGTTTGGTTGTCCCATCTATACTTCCTGCCTGGCTACCAGCCAGTCACCTTTTCATTGAGCCAATTCGAGTGACAAATCTTTATAGTATATAAAAGGGTTGTTCCACAGCAGGGCTGGGCTCTCCAGCATAAATTAACACTCATGACAACCTCATGTGTAATTCCTCCACTGAGGCTTTTTCTCTCAGGTAAACTCTTGGCTTTGCCAAGTTGACAGTTAAAGCTTACTAGAGTAACTATATGCCATGGTAACCAGCATGAAAGGACCTGGGAAATGTTTCTTTAGAGAAATAGTGCTAAAGTTAGAGTTTCAGTGACTTTTGGCTAGGGAAGCAGGACTATATCACGGTGCTGAAGTTGCTAACCCAGTGGTCTCTTCCTTCACCACGTAGTTGAGACCCAAGTGCATAAAGATTTTCTAGAATTATCAATACAAGGCAATGGAATGAACATTATTCTGGTTTAACTTTAGGGGCACAGTACTTAAAGTAAAAAAGATATAGTTCACTTTTAGTAGTTATTTCTTTACTTTATAAATATGTATATAATTTCAATTTGGTTTTGTTTTGTCTTTTGAGACAGGGTTTCCCTGTGTAACAGTCTTCCATCACACGGGCCTCTGATCTGCTCAGGCTCCACAAGTATCTTTATCTCACCAGTCTTTGCTTCTTTTATTTTTCTTTCTTTCTGTTTTCTTTTTGTTTATTTGAGACAGGGTGCCTCTACAAAGCCCTGGTTGTACTGAAACCCAGGAGGTAGACAGTCTGGTCTTCAACTCACAGGAATCCACCTGCCTCTGCTACCACACTCAGTCCTGTTATCTATCTATCTATCTATCTATCTATCTATCTATCTATCTATCTATCT
>LOEQ01000476.1:153307-169225 GCA_001685075.1 Bramus lutescens | reverse complement strand
CTCTCTCTCTCTCTCTCTCTCTCTCTGTGTGTATGTGTGTACATGTGCCACAACATCTTGTGGGGACCAGTTTTCTCCTTTTTGGCCTCTGGGGACCAAACTCATGTGGTCAGGCTCTTGGTTTGTCTAGT
This sequence comes from Bramus lutescens, assembly GCA_001685075.1. Classification (NCBI taxonomy): domain Eukaryota; kingdom Metazoa; phylum Chordata; class Mammalia; order Rodentia; family Cricetidae; genus Bramus; species Bramus lutescens. The sequence continues at coordinate 169,094 of LOEQ01000476.1, read as the reverse complement.
CATTTCTTCATATAAAAATGGACACACTGATATTCACTTATTTTGTTAATTTTGTAGCTTAAATCGCTCCATAGTCAGTGTGGGCTGTCGGTGAATCTTTCAGTTGACTTTTGCTGTGCTTTGACAAACACAGTTGCTATGGGATCTTTGGAGAACTTCTTCATTCTTGGGCACTACTGGATACTCTAAACTCACTTCGTGTATTTCCTGATGTTGATCTGAAGTCACCTATTATTTTCTGGCTTAAGATATGGGATTCGGGGCTGGAGAGATGGCTCAGTGGTTAAGAGCACTGGCTGCTCTTCCAGAGGACCTGGGTTCAATTCCCAGCACCCACAAGGCAGATCACGATTGTCTATAACTCTAGTTCCATGGGATCCAACCCCCTCACACAGAAACACATGCAGGTGAGATACCAGTGCACATAAAATAAAAACAAATCTTAAAATAAAATTTAAAAAGTGTGCTATTGCTGGCTGAATAACCCCACTCTCCTTTCATGCCCTTTGCCACCAGAATTAAGTAATAATTCTTTAACATAAAGTTTGAAGTTCTTTTTGCTTTCTTTATTCTTGAAATTTTAGCTTTATTGCTAAAAATGCAAAAAAGAAAAGGTGCTCAAGTTCAGGTTAGTTAATTTCTACACTGTCATACATGAAGGGATTTGACTAAATGGTGTCAAAAGTCATACCCTGTGTCAAGGCTTTGTGATATTTCATCCCAGTGACTTGAGGTAAGACAGTGTGTTTACTTTCAAGGTGGCTTCAGATAAGAGATAAGGCTGCGATCCAGGAGTTTTCATTATTTGAGCGCTGAGAGACAGGGTTGGAAAAAAGTTGGACGTCTGCATGAGGATGCCTGGCCTTGAATCCTAGGCTGCATTTTATAGGCTGTGGTTGCCACATCCCTCAGCTTGTGAACCTTGTCCAGTGACTGTGAAGGAATGAAGAAAGGACAGACATTCAGACACACAGACACGGAAACATGTGGAGCAAAGCTAGGGTCAGGTGGGCTGTGCGTACTCTGACAGAGTGGCACCCACCTCTGCACGGACTGTGAGTGTCAGTGTCTCTGATACAGTGCAATGGGAGGGGTTTGCTGGCCTCAGTGGGAGTTCTCTGTAGGTGAGCAGCTTCAGACTGTAGACATCTGGGGAGAGGAAGCTGCCTTTGCTGATTTTCACACACACTGTTTAATCATTCACTCATCCTTGGATCAGAGGAAGACCCTGGGTCTTCCCCAAATGCAGGGGAAAGGCTTTGTTAACTTCCCATAGGTCTAAGGCCTTGGTCCTTGACATGTTGTGTCCTTGTTAACAACCAACAATTGCTCAAGACTTCCTCTTCTCTTTACACATTCACTCGGGACACCCTGAGCTCCCCACGTGCTGTGACCATTTTCAGAAGCCAGACCCATTTGTCCAAGACTCTACAACATATACTGAAAATATTCCTTGGAGTGATGAAGTTGGCCATGTGTGGTCATCGAAACAGTAACGGCCTGACATTCAGGTTGTTGATGCCATTAGGGGTCAGAACTGGGCGCACCAATTGCTCCTTTGTTCCTTCATTGATACTCATTTGCTTTATTACCTTGTGGACATAGATGTTCAAGTAAATTATAGGAGTATTTTAAATATATTGTATAAAATGAAGTCTGAAGTGAACCGTACAGACTCATTTGCTTTTATAACAGCCTATTGCTATTAGATTTCAAGAAATGCTAGGAAGCCCGGGAGGAAGTAGAGAAATGTTCTCCTTAACCTAATTGTCTCCAAAGATGATCGCACGTGCACACATAATCTCATTGTCTGGAAAATTATAGGAGAGTGAGAACAATTTCGAAGCCTCAGGCAGGAAGCAGTAATAGATCTTAGTCTTTAAACTGGCACAATAAATATTGTCCAGCTTGCATTTTCCTTTGGAGTTTATGTTATTTGTTAACACCCCCCCCTTTGCCATAAACATCTCTGTCCGCCCCTTACTGTTTGTTTCTGAGCTCAGGTAAGATGCTTGGTAGGCCAGCCACCCTCTGGAAGGATAATAATTTATTACAAAAACAATTGGCTTTGCCCTAAGCCTTGAAATTCGAGCTCTAATCTTTAAAAATTCTTTAGTGTTTTATGATGCACCCCCCCTTTAGCTCTGTAACCTTTTCTAGCTGACTCTCAGTCAGAATGCTCACATTGATCATCTACAGATGATAACTGGCTGGTAAACACACTCACTGTTTTCCTTAGGACCAGCTCTTAGGTTCTTGGTTCATTGTATGATTCTTGCATGTTATTATGGGTGGTCACTTAAGGGGAAAAAGAGACACTGCAGCAAGGATAGTTGCACTTTCATTTCTTAAAAGATGTATTTATTTTATTGTATGTGTATGAGTGCTTTGCCTGTGTATATATGTACACATGTATATGTGCACCGCATGTGTGCCTGGTGCCCAGGGAAGTCAGAAGAGGCTGTTGGATAACCTAGAACTGGAGTTATGGATAGTGGTGTGTAGTGGCATTTCAACTGTATTTTAATAAATAAAGACAGCCTGAAGATCTGAGAGTGAAACAGCCCTACTGGTCAGCCTTATAGACCAGGTAATGGTCACACACACCTTCAATCCTAGTAGCCACAATGACATGCACCTTTAAGTCCAGTAGCCACACTAGTTGCCATAGAAACCGGAAAGTGCATGCCTTTAATTACAGTGGTGCATGCCTTTAATCCCAGCCCTAGAGAGGATTATAAAATGGGAGGAAACAGCTCTCAACACTCAGTCTAAGATTCCGGGAGGTAGGATCGCCATTTCAGACTGAGGTCGAGGTAAGAGCCAGTGGCTGGCTGTTTTGCTGTTCAGATCTTCAGGTTGAACCCTAATTTCTGACCCTGAGATTTCATTAATCGTGCTTCTGTGGTGAACCACCATATGGGTACTGGGTCGTGAACCTGGGTCCTCTGCAAGAACTACAAATGCTCTTAACCTCTAAGCCATCTCTCTAGCTGTTAGATAATTGCATTTAGCAGGTATTTGAGAGGAATTTCACAATGGGGCATAAAAACCAACCTGAAATACTTTTTTCCTTCTGTATTATATCCCCTGTAAAACAGGTAATGAAAGTGAGAAAGAGGATTCCCAGCAGGTGCTGGCAAAGCCAGATGAAAGCAGGGGACAAAGGAGGAAGGAGATTTTGGATGAACTTAATCTGGGAAGTGCTTGATTATCTCTTTCCGCCTTTTCTAGAAAATGGCGCAGGATCTTAACAAGCCATGTGGATAGTAAAGAGAAAAGACATATCTGGGTTCCAAATAGTGAGAAGCGAAGAAGAAAGCCAAATCCTTCAGCCCAGTGATAAGTGAACTCTAACAGGACAGGATGGAAGTAAGACTCCCATAGGTAAATTATGTATTCTTTTCCTGCATGTTGATAAAGATGTGCATTTTTTTCCAGTCTTAAAAATTGTGCTACTAATGTTTTGGCAAATGGAGGAAGGGGACATCTGGCCTTTTACAGGTCAGTTGGTGGGAGAATGGTACAGTCGGATTCTTACATCCTCCTGCAGCGATTAGCTTCCCTTAGTTGATGGTGTCCCTAGCTTGGCATTTCCACTCGTTTCTACTCACCGAACAAACCACTGGGGTGATGGCATTTTAAGTAGGTGTATGATACGGCAGGAAAGAACTATGCGTCTTCATCACTTGCCACCTTCCCAAGCCTTGCAGCGTGTGTCGTTGCCAAATGTGAGTGGAAAGGAAGGGGCCACGCGGACATTCTCCGGCTGGTCTTGGACAATGCTGACAGCACACATCAGCCACTCAGCACTTTTCCAAGTAGCAGCTCTTGCCCGGCTACTCAACTTTAACCCGGGAAAAGGAGGTCAATCTCAAGAAAGAGACGCACATCAAAGATTGCGCTGGCGGTCCCCGAGAGAGAAGGTCATCTTCTGATATTCCCTTTAGTTCATTGTCAGCACCCTCTTTGGGGAGAGAAATGCAAGTGCTTTTCTGTCAAGGCAGAAACTGTGTGTAGATTCATCATTGCAAGTCAAGAAGAAGGAAAAGGATTTTATCTCAAAGCCTTGGAAGAAACCATAAGCATTAGCGTTTTTGACCACATGTTAAGCATTGTACTTGGTGTCTTACATAAATTGTCTAACTAATCCTTACAACAATCAGAGCTACACCTCATTTTTCTCTTGAGTTAAGCTTCTTCCTGCAGCAGACATTGTGGTTAAAGTGCCCCTTATTTAAAATTACATCCTGTTTCTGACCTGCGCTTTTTGATCATTGTTCCATATTATCAAGTATTCTGTCAGATCTTTGCTTCATTAGCTTCAAATACGCCATGCTTTTCTGCTCGTCTCCTGCTTTGCTGTCTTTTACTAACCGTGGATAACAGAAGCGGAAAATGATTGTTCTGGATTCTTCCCTTGTACACTTAGGGCTACCCATATGCTCATTCCCACAGCCTCATCACAAGGTCAGACTCCCCGGAGATGGGCTAATGATCCCCAGCCTCATCTCCACCCTAAAGCCTGGAACCTATGGCTGTTGCCTGAAGTGATGCAAGGCAATGGAGGGGGGGAGACTACTCTGGGTCATCACCGTGAGCCCCGCATAACACAGTCCTTAAAAGGGATATGGGAGGTTGAGAGAAAATCAGAGTGAGGCCATATGGTAATGACAGAGCAAAGCCATTGAGTGAAAAGATAGAAATGAAGTATAGCGGACATACGCCAACAAGGCAAAAGGCAAGCGTGTGCGGTAAAAGTACTTCCTCAGAACTAAGGTGCTCCCACAAAGCTAGTTGCATCATCTGCCCGGGACCAATAACAACTGATGCAAACCCAGAGCCTATCGTACATCACCAGCACGCCAGATGAGAGCAGAACCTGCCATCACTGTTATTTCTGCCCTTTAAAACTTAACTCCTTTTGTAATAAACTGAGTTTTGCTCACCAACTCCCCAAGTCTGTGTCGTAGTAGTCCGCATCAACTCACTCCCTGCCCCTGGGGTGTCGGGGCGCAGATAATGGGCACAATGAAGCACTTTGAAAATGGAAGAAGCCACAAACCAAAGAACACAGGCAGCCTGAACAGTGAAACCAAAGCACGGACGCGTGCTCAGATTCTTCAGAAGAAACTAACATCTCTTATGTCCTACTGATACCTTGGCTTTTGCCTAGTGAAGCTGATCTAAAACTTAAAAGCTCCAGACTGTAAAAAGAAGTTTAAATCATTGTCTTAGTTTGTGTTGGAACAGAGGGGCTATCATAGACTTAGTGGTTTTATTTTTCACAGTTCTTGAGCTGAAGAAGTTCACAACCAAGATGCTCACAGATCCAGTCTGGTGGAAGACCACTTCCTGATTCGAAGATGCTGTGTTCTCCTAGGCAGTGAGGAAAGAAGAGGCAAGCTCCCTTGTCTCTCTCTGGTTTTTTTTGGGNGGTTTCTCTGTGTATCTCTGGCTGTCCTGGAACTCACTTTGTAGACCAGGCTGGTCTTGAACGCAAAGAGATCGGCCTGCCTCTGCCTCCCTGAGTGCCAGGATTAAAGGCATGTACCACCACCACCCAGCTTCTTGTCTCTTCTTATAAGGGCATTGATGCTGCTATGGAGACTTCATGCTTACGGTTTAACTACCTTTAAAGGGTCCCATTTCCAAATACCATCACAATGGGATTAAGATTTCAATGGGTAATTTTGGGGTCCCTGAGTCCACAAGGGTTTGTTTTAAGTCACCAGGTTTGTGGCAATTTGCTATAGCAGTGGTATAAAATGAATAGTGTAGCGTGCAGATCTTAGAAGACCATTCTGCAGAGCTACCAAATTGATGTGTAGTTAGCACCAAACACACTATATTGCAACTGTGAGTTCTCAAGATGTCATGGTTTTGGTAAGCAAGTCACCACTGGTACCCCCTCACATTGTGATACCTCCCCGCACCTTCCTAGATGCGCACTTAGGAACAAGACAGCCTTCTTCTGGTGACTAGCTAGTTTCCATTCTTAGGGTAGGGTTACCATAACAATAAGAAGGTCAGACTTGTTCCTCCTTTGCTCTTAGGCGGGTGAATGTAATGAAATCTTTTCTTCCTTGGAGCACTTCTGTGCTTCAGACTTGGTGTATTTGATGTTTATTCAAATGCTGTTTGCAACCAGGAGTTGCAGAGAAGGTTCTGGGAAGTTCTAGAGCTAACGGGAAAGAACCCCAGATATTGCAGTGTAAGAAGAATGATTATCACAACGTAAAACAGTATCTCAGAAAACGCTCTAAAGCTACGGTGGAGAAAAAATTTTAACAGAGCATTGACTTACAAGGAATATTTTAGTACTAGCATCAACCCTAATAGCTAGCCTAGAAGTAGGGTGCTGTGGTCAAATGTTTTATGATTGACAGCAGATCTATATTAACAATTGATTTTCAAAGAATAAAATGCATTACAACTTAGCCAACGATGAAACCAAGTCTCTCACCATTTACTTGAGCTCAAATGATTCAGATTTTATCCAGGATTATTTGACCCGTGGAGGAACTCATTCAAAGACCCTTCCCCCATCTCTCCTTTTCCTTTTCAGCATAGTGTGTGCCAGGGCCTCGTACAGGCCAGGTCATTGCTCAGCCCAAGGCTATAGCCCAGCCCTGTATGCATTTTCACTTTGAGATTAGAGTCACTAAATCATCCAGGCTGGTCTTGAACTTGATCTGCAGCCCAGACAGCATAACTCTCCTTGTCTGTGGACTCTTCGGAGTCTGTGTTGGACTCTCTCCCTCACTGCCCCGCAAAGGATTAAAGGAGGGCTGAGCGAAGGGACAGGTTTGTAAGTCTTCAGCAACATCTTAACTCAAAGCTGCAGTTTGCAAGTACATGCACTAACAGTGTTCTTTAGAAGGTTCTGTGCCATCACACACTCGATTACAATGTCCAAACACAGGCCAAGTCCCAGCTGTATTCCCGGAAGTGCTCACCTTCCTCTGACTGGCATTTCTGAGAACACTGTTAGAGGTCAAGGCAACCAGAAAGACAAGCGGAAATGACAGAAGTACTTCTACTAATTGCAATAAACAGCTCAGGAAACATAAAGAAAGTGAATGGCACATATTCCTCGGGAAAGTGTGCGCCTAAATGAGTTTCTGGACAATTATTCCTGCTAAAAGCACCATTTACAACCACATAGTTACCAATTGTTTAGTTACAGAATGTTAGACTGAAAATCTGGAGGCACGAAATGGCAGTCTTTCCAGAAATGTCAGATAGGAATGGTAGAATATGCAGGATGCATTATAGACAGGAAGTTTTAAGCAGAAAACCAAGCAAAACTCTGTTATTTTCTATTAACTCCTGAGTGGACGTGAATGTTTTTAGACAAACTATTTTAAACAAAAAGAAAAATTTGAATTTGAATAGATTCACTCCTCATTTACCTTTTGGTGGTAGGGACCTAGCCCAGGTCCTGCGCTCACTAGGAATATGCTCCACTCTAGCACATATCCGGGACTGCTGGCTGCTCGTTCAGAGGACCAGTTCAGGTTCCAGCACCCATGCCAGATGGTTCACAGCTGCCTGTGCCTCCAGCTCCGGGGCACCTGATGTCCATATACCCACAGAAAGACATACGTACATTTTTTTAAAGTCAACTTTATACCTTCCATTTTGGCTAGTATTAATTTTCTGTTATCCGAGCTTAACACATCACAGAGAAATAGCAAAGGGACTAGAGAGATGGTTCACTGATCAGTGATTAAGAGCACTTACTGCTCTTGCAGAAGATGTGGGTTCAGTTCCCAGCACCCACATGGCTCATAATGACCTGCAACTACAGTTCCAGGGGATTCCTTTTCCGACCTCTGAAGGCTTCTGTACACATACAGTGCACATACATACACTCAGGCATTCATACATATACATGTACATAAAATAAAACAAACATTAAAAAGAATAATAGTGAATTTTTATTATTTATTTATTTACTTATTTGGCATTTTGAGACAGGATCTAGAATTCACTATGTAGACCGGAATGACCTCAGACTCACAGAAGTCCATCTGTCTCTGCCTCCTGAGTGCTGGACTTTAAGGCAGAAAGACTATCACTTATTGCTGGGTGATGGTGGCATATGCCTTTAATCCCAGCACTTGGAAGGCAGAGGTAGGCGGATCTCTGTGAGTTCATGGCCAGCCTGGTCTACAGAGTGAGTTCCAGGGCAGCCAAAACTGTTACACAGAGACTCTGTCTTGGGGAAAAGAAAAAAGAAAGAAAGAAAAGAAAAGACATCTAGAGCAATGTGGGGCAGCCTGAAGTCTCAGGTGTTTGGGAAACTGACCTGGGAGAACCGCTATAACTCAAAGCCAGCCTGGTTAACAGGGAGAGACCCTGACACAGGAAACGAAAATATAAAATAATCAATCAGTAAATGTCATTTTTAAAGTTGATCTTTTGGGAGGTATTTAAATAATAATTTCCATCTTTTTTATCATTCAAATGGTATTTCAAAAAGTTACAGGGAAAAATAAGTTATTTAGAAAGTCAACCAGTTAGGGCTGGAGAGATGGCTCAGTTGTTGAGTGCTCACAGAATTTAGGAGGATCTGAGTTTGGTTCCTAGCACCCACTTGGCACTGCTCACAACTGCCTTTAATGCCAGCTGCAGGGGATCTGACTCCCCCTTATGGACACTGAGGGTACTGCCCTCACACATTACATACCCACATGTAGACACACATCTGCGTATGACTGCATAATAAAATAAATCCTTTAAAAAATAAAAGAAAACCAACCACTTGAAGTGAATTTAAATTATTTTTAGTGATCAAATAAATTTTATTTGTTAGTAATGATGTATGAAGTAATTTAATAGGCACATATACTTAGCATTATATGAGAGCTTCTGATTTCTCAGGCTGAAATCATAGTCTCTTTACTGAGTTGATTCAGCACTGTCTTTTGAGATGGTCTCATTGTTAATTGAGCTATCTTACAGTAAGACAGGAAGATTAAAGAATGTAATATACCATTCTGTCTCTCAGCTCATTGCTAATTTTAAGGATATAAGTATTTTTTTCAACAGTGTTAAGATGATCAAAGTTACAGCTGTTGCTGAAGGTTTCTCTGGGGGTTTGAGTGATTTAAAATAATGTGCCTAAAATACCAGTTTTCCCACTTAGTTTGCCACAGTGACAATCCTCAAGGCTGTTTCTACATTTATCTCTCAGTGGAAGAAAATGAATGGATGGTTTTATGTGCCTTTTTAGCCATAACTAGCAATTTTACTTAGAGGATGAGAAAAAATACATATGTATTGTTTGTGTCCACCATTAAGTTTTAAGAAAACTTAAAATTAGTATCATGTTCTTTTCCTGTTAAAACAAACTTCTGAGATTTCACTCTGACAGCTAACAATTAACAAGGGTTTGAAGAATGCTCTTTCCCTGGTCCCTTTTGAGAACTTTGTAAGCTTTAAGGCTTTTGATCTTGGAGATTTGATGGAGTCTCCAAATCTCCAGAGCAAATTCAAGGACTATGAGCCACAACAAGCACACCCACCAAAGCGCGACAAATGAACAGTAAACATGTGACACTGGTTCCAAATAGAATGTGACAGATTCACATTTCGTGATGATTTCTAGTCTGAGTCACTAAAACGGAGAAGCTTTAGTGAGCTAGGCAGGAGGAGGAAGGTTGCAGCTATCTATGGGCCACATTCACTTCCGTACTCATTTATATGCAAACCAAAGAACATGGTTCACTCTAAGGCTTCATTTACCATGAGCCTCTCTTTCTTTTTTTCTTTCTTTCTTTCTTCCTTTTTTTCCTTTGACACGGTCAAAGCAGAGTGAAATTCAATTCTAGTCAGACCTGAGTCCCCAGGGAGTTGATATCCCAGAGGCTTTTTGTTTCCCTTGTGTCAAGATCTGAGTGAGTTAGTATTTAGCTGTTGGAGCAGAGGAAGCCTCTTGCTAAGCAAGACAATGGCCAGGGCTTGTGGAATCACCATAGCTCTACCCAGTCACTGTTATTCTGAGAGGTGATCTATGCATCCCCTTCCCTGGTTGGTAGCATGGTGGAAGTTGACCTGGTCATCCCAGGTTCAAGCGTCATCCTTGGCCTGATGATAGACAAGGCACAGCATGAATCAACTTGATGTTTCACTCAACACACACCTTGAATTTATTACCGAAATCAATCTTCTTTTCCTTTTACTTGGCCTAGAGTTTAGCAACAGGAGCATGCCAGGACAAATATCCCTGTCTGCATCTGGTAGTGACTATTGGAAAGAGAAAGGTCTCCTTACGCAGGCATTCCACAACTATTGGGGAAAGCAACTGATGGTAGCAGTACAAAAATAGCAGAAATGGATGTGTTATGTCTAAGGGAGAGAGCAGAACACAAACCTGGTTTGGTTCTTTTGTTGTTGTTATTGTTGTTTTATATAAAGGACTAAGCTGGTGCTTACTTCTCTTGCAATTTTCAGATGCTGAAAAAGAGTAACGTTTAATGACATGGCTTCCTTGTTAGAGCATTTCCCCAAAATTTATACAGAGCATATCTGAATATATGAAACTTGAGGGGTTAAATCAATGAAAAACGTGGGGATAAGAAGCATATTTCTGTTTATATGGTAAACATCTACTTTGGTTGTCTTCTGTAGGCCTCAATGTCCTAACTGAAGTGAAAACTTGTCGGGACTCAGCGCTGGGTATTAAAAGTGACTAAAACCTCTTTAGGGCCACACCACAGGATTTAGATTGCTCTTACTCTTTTATTCTGCCATAAGAATGAAATGACCAAGGAAATGTCCTTGATAGTGTCTGTTATCAGCCTGGACCAAAGAACAAAGAGTATTGAGACCCACCTGTAGCTTACATAAAAAGTGAGAATGTGTGTGTGTGTGTGTGTATTAAGATTTTTTTGGAGTTGCCATTGCTGAATCACATAATAAAAGATGACTCCTGTAATAAACAGAAATAAGCCAACTTTCTCAGTAATCTTCAGTACTTATTCATATACAAAGTGTGATTCAATTGTGTATACTATGTATGCATAGTAGGTTTACTGTGGTACATAGTAGGTTTATTGTGTTCTGAGTACTTTTTGAGTCATGGACTTTGGCAAGCTTCCATTCTAATGAGCAAAAGATGCAAGAGATAAGGGGAAATGCACTATTAAAATAATTATGCAATTCATGAGCAAGGTAAACCTGTTGGAGGGTTGAAGCATTCTGCTATAGAAAGTGTGGTTCTGGGGTCTGGAAAGGTTGCTCAGTTGGTGTAGGCACTTACCACCAAGCCTGATGACCTGAGTTTTGTTCCCAAGAGAGAATCCATGCCTGCAAGTTGTCCTTTGACCTCTCCTAATGTGCTCAAGAACACAGACAGACGACAGACCAAGGTAAGATTCTGAAATACCTCAAGAAGTTGACATTTGAATAAAGACCTGAAGAATGAGACTCTGACCACGAGAAGAGCGTTGTAGGATAGGGCACAATAAATATGAAGGTTCTGTTTCTCTTCAACTTCCACCTTGACTTGTCTTCTATAAGATGATAGTATTGTGAGGTTCTGCCATGAGGTCTTTCCGGGAGTCAGACCCAAGCTTACCATCAGAAACACGAAGGACGGCCTGCTTAGAGCAGACGGTGAAAAGGGCCTTGTCCCCAGACGAGAGTGTACCGAAACAGGAATGCGGCAGGTTGACAGTGGTAAACAAATGGGGGTGAAGGTCTCTGCTGACCTCTCTTAAGGCAGCCTCTCTGCTAACCATTTCCTACCCAGAAATTTCATACCTTTGAAAGAATATTTTGGGGGTAGACCTGAATGAGTAGAAATCCTATAAAGGAAGGAATATTCTGGAGTGTAAAATGTTTCAGAAACTCCTGTGCCGATGCGTAGAACCGCCCTGCGGGGATGATCTCGAAACTGGTCTGGAAGGAGTGGCGGTCTGTTAGATGTGCATCAGCTGGTTTCCTGGCCTACGTGTTTGCAACGGGCTGGTGTTCGTCCTGCATCTGCCGCACAGCTGGAGGGCTGCCTGGATGTCTCATCTCGTTTCCATCTTCTAGCTTTTCCTTATGTTCACACTGACGTGGATTTGTGATCCTTCCAGCCACCTGTGCAGGCAGGGGGACCCACAGGAAAAGCAATTGAATTCATTTCAAGTTAGTCTCTCCCCAGGGCCACCCCCACTCCTTTCTTTCCCTTCAGGCAAAAGGTGCAGCGTAGGGAGGAGAAGGCGGGGGTCAGTCAGTTCGCGACTTGGTGTCTTTAAACTCTACATTCTGCATTTCTGTGATTTCTGACTCACCAAGTAACTTTAGAAAGCCAAACTCAGAGCTGTATCGGGAAGACCGTCAACTCTTTGCCCATTGCACCTGGTCCCTTAAGAGATCATTTATATGTAAGGCAAAGAAAGCCTTGGAAACGTATTTTTTTCTGAAAGGTGAAAAATGCCTTTTATCTTTGCAGGCATAATCTGAAGACAGCAGCAGACTATTTATATGAATAATTCTGCAGTTCGCCATGGTAGTTAAACTATTTTATCTGGTCTTTGCAATGGTAAGAAGCACATTTCTACAGTGCTTCGCTGTAACAACTTGAAGCAGAAATAGAATACAGACAGATAAAATGGTGTAATGTCCTCAGGATGGTGATTTGAGCAGCAATTGCTACATTCCATTAAGAGCAGGGAGAGTGCTCTAAGACATCCCAGAAGAAGCCATAATTGGCTACTTAGAGATACAGGTAAATAGACTTTATCTTTCTGATTTTTCAAATTATTTTGTAAGTGAGTTCAAGGCCCAATTTAAAAATGCAATTAATGTTTAACTAAGTAGCACATGCCCCCCTTCAACAAAATGGACGCAAATGAGAATATTTATAAATATATATATACATATATTTTTTTGCTGGATAAAAGGCAAGTTGCCACAAGCTAATTATCACTTAGGAGTGTTCAAGCTGAAAAGCCAGAGTGTGCAGATAAGCCTGCTGGACAGTGGAATTACTAATTAAGCCAACTTTAAATTGGTTGTCAAATATCAGCATAAATCCTCAAATCATGGGCCTATGTACAATTCTTTTGTGAACACTTTCATTATTTATTTGTTTTATGTGGAGGAGTGTTTTGCCTGCATTTGTATCTGGGTACCACATTCAAGCCTTGTGCCTGAGGAGGCCAGAAGAGGATGTCGGATTTCCTAGGATTGACATTACAGGTGGATGTGATTTGCCATGTGCTGGCTGGAAATTGAACCCCGGTCCTCGGGAAGAGCAACCAGTGCTGTTAACTGCTGAGCCATCTCTCCAGCCCTACAATTCTTATAAAATCTAGGACATTTAAATATATATCCCATGTTTTTGTGACTTTGAAAGATAGTATGCACTGAAGACCAATCTGGGGAAGTGCCACCACTGCAATATTTGCCTAGATGTATTGATTTGTAACCATAACATCAATATACTCATTTTACACACACACACACACACACACACACACACACAATGTGCTAGAACCAAGAAGTGTTTACCCTTCTTTGGATAACCTCCTCAATATGATAGCCTATTCTTATGCTAACTATCTTACTACATAATCTTTTAGAATATAAACACTCTGCCATTAGATCTTTAAGTGCTTCTTCAAGTGGAGTGGCTGGTGTTCAGGCAGTTGGTGCTCAGGCAGGCTCTCCTCAGCAACCAGCCAGGCAGAGCCTAAGAGAGTTAAGGGATTCTGAGGATTAGGCAGCAATAGCTTCCTAAATATCCATTCCCTCTTACTTAGCAGTTTACTGTTGGTAAGAAAAATAAGATCTCTAGCTCTGAGACCCAAGAAAATGTCAAACTGCAAGAGTTTATAATCATTATTTGAAAAAACTTACCCGGTAAGGATGCCTCAATCATAAATTGATGTGAGAACTTTTTTTCTTGGGGGTTGGTATTAAATTTGGTTTGTATTTGTGTCAAGAATATTCATAGTTTTTAAAATTAAATTGTTCGGCCAGGCAGTGGTGGCACACATCTTTAATCCTAGCACTTGGGAGGTAAAGGCAGGAGGATCTGTGTGAGTTCTAGGTCAGTCTAGTCTACAAAGCAAGTTCCAGGACAGCCAGGACTACACAGAGAAACCCTGTTTTAAAAAAACAAAATAAATAAATAAGTGGTTCACCTGCCTTCCTAGAGGAAAATGGTCGCTCACTCCCCAGCCACAGAAGGAAGCCACCTGTAACATCTCCCTCTGCTTCTCTTTGCTTTGACCCTGTCTCTGCATCTCCTCACGAAGCTGCTTTTTCCCTCCTTGCTTTCATGCCCTTACCTGTTGGCTGTGAAAAAATGAGAATTTATCTTTCTTGTATGCTTACCAGTATTCTCATTATTGCCAGAACATTTCCAGTTTTCCAATTATCCTCATGCAATTATTTTATAATTGTGTTTTGTTTACTTTTTGGGATCTGCATTATTATGACTATGTGATGCTATTCTTAGCTGAAATGTGTGGTATTACTATTTAGTATGAATCAGTATAGTAATACCATTTCTTGCTGAGTCACTTTAAACGTATATTTTATTTATTTGAATAATATTCTCGGTTTTCATTTATTTAATTTTCTGTGCATTTGCAGCCAGTTTGTCCCCTGATCTTTGTTGTTTGTTTAACTGTATTTGAAGACTTTGGGGAGTCGCATCTGTTTCTGTGGTGGTTGTTAGGCTCGCTCTTGGGTCCTCTCCTGGTTTGTTCTAGTTTGGGCCAGTTACCCTCTAGACTCACCACAGCATCCTCCAGGGCAAGGCAAACTTTTCCTGCAGAGGACCATGCAGTACATGCTGTAGTTTTTCAGGGAAAATTGGGGAATATTATTTTCAGGTGTGTGACTTTTGTTTCTGCGGCATTTGTTTAACTCTGCGAAGCTGTGCTTATTTGCCTGTCTAAAACACCTGATGGTCCTAACAAAGAAATGAACGGCCACTAGCGAGGCAGGAGAACAAGGAACAAGAGAGCAAAGAGAGGAGGACTCCAGAGGCCAGCCACCCAGCTACTTAGCAAGCCAAGGAGAAAGAAGAAAAGAAAGGCATACAGAAATAGAGAAAGATAAAAGCCCAAAGGCAAAAGGTAGTGGGGATAAGTTAATATAAGACAAGCTAGCAAGAAACGAGCCAAGCTAAGGCCGGGCATTCATAAGAAATAATAAGCCTCTGTGTGATTTATCTGGGAGCTGGGTGGTAGGTCCCTAAAAAAACCGAAAGCAAAACATCATACAAAAAAAAATGTAGCTGGCTCTGGACTGCCGATCAGTGTGTTTCTACCCCCTGAACGCTCGGTATTATGAGTGCTGGGACTCAAACCCAGGGCTTGGTGCTCATTAGATAAGCACGCTACTGACTGAGCTGTATTTTCCAGTCCTGCAGTCTGATTCCTGACCCCACACTATTTTGATCCATCATCTCCCTCCCGCCCGCTCCGGCTGGTCTCAAATTCCAGACAGATCTGCCTCAGCCTCCTCAGTACCTGAGTTTCAGACGTGTGTTAGCACCAAGTCTGCACCTTAGATCTTGTCTTCTGATAGCCTCCTGAGAAAAAATTTAAGATCTGAATTAACTGAAGTCCTTTATTTTACTTACTTTCACATTTACAAGATTTGTGGTTTGGGAGACATTTCTCTACTGTTTACTGACTTCCACGGTTGCTACTGAAAAGTCTGATGCCACCATGATTCTTTTCTTGTTTAAAACAGGGTATTATTGCCCTGCCCCTCATCTGCCATATGGTGGCATGGGTGAAGGAAAGGTGCACTCTCCCACCCGCCCCTG
>LOEQ01000476.1:114311-136922 GCA_001685075.1 Bramus lutescens | reverse complement strand
AGAGAGAGAGAGAGAGAGAGAGAGAGAGAGAGAGAGAGAGAGAGAGAGTTTTTTGGCTTGGCATAATGTTTTCACATGCTGTAGTAAGTGTCTGTACTTTATTCTTTTATGTCAAATAATATTCTATTTGCATATATTCAAGTACTATCGAGATGGCTTGATAAAAGAAGATAGCAGGAACATATGCCACTCCCTATTGCTTATGTTCTAGTGTGGGGTCATTTCAGCTTAGAACTGAAGTTCAGTCTATGGGCATAAGAGACTGGCAAAACCCAGGCAGTGAAATAGGCCAAGGACATGAATAGAATTCTTCTTTCAAGAAGGATTTAAGAAAGCTACATTAGAGGTCTGATTGGGCAGTGGGACTGTGAGGCAGAGAAGATAAGGATGAAGGACCAGGGTCTTTATGTAGGTATTCTGTAGACAGAAGTTCCTGTCCTGCCAAATCCCACAACCATTCAGTCCCAAATAAACATGCAGTGGCTTATATTAAGTATAAACTGGTTGGTTGGCCTATTGCTCAGGCTTATTACTAACTAGCTCTTACAACTTAAATTAACCCATAATTCTTATCTATGTTTAGCCATGTGGCTTGTTACCTTTTCTCAGTAAGGCGTTTTCATCCTGCTTTCTCTGTGTCTGGGTTGTGACTGACTTTTTGCCTTTCCTCTTCCCAGAATTCTCCTAGTCTAGTTACCCTGCCTATACTTCCTGCCTGGATACTGACCAATCAGTGTTTTATTAAACTAATATGAATGAAAAATCTTTACAGTGTGCAAGAGCATTATCCCACAAACATTCCTGCCTTACTTTGCTATAGGCAGCAAGACAGTTCCTCAATGGGGCTAAGGATAGTAGGGATCACTGGTGCCTGCAACACAGCAAGTCCTAAGGGAGGAGAGGAAAACGGCTCTAAGATGAGTATTCCTTCCCTCAGAGTCTCAGGAGTGATTTTTATGAGGGTCACGAGGCTGGTGAGTGGGAGCACTTTGAGTCTTCTGGAAGAAGACTGGGCTTGCTGTTAAGTCTCCTATACCAGCTTCTCCCACTGTTAGTGACTAGCATCAGTAAGGATTATTTTCTGGAAATGCATCTCTGCACAACTGTCTAATGTACCTGGAAAGAACATTTACTATTTCACACAGCAAGGTCTCCTCTAGATGGGAGATGTGGGAGAACTGGAGTTCAAGGAGGGGCCTAATAGAGAGAAACTTGGGGTTGTCATAAGTTTGGAGAATTGGAGGAATTACCACACACACACACACACACACACACACACACACACACTGTTCATACATGTGCATGTGGAGGTCAGAGGTCAACCTCAGGCATTGTTACTCAGGAGCCATTTTCTTGTTCTTTGTGCCAGGGTCTGCCATTTGGACCTGGGGCTCACCGAGCAGGTAGGCTGGCTGGCTAGTGACCCATAGAGATCTGCCTGCCTGACTCCCCAGTGCAAGGATTACAAGCTCTCATGGCCACACCCAGCTTTTCAGATAGATTTTGAGGATCAGACTCAGGTTCTCATGTTTGTACAGCAAGCAGTTTATTGACTTAGCTGCCTCCCCAGCGCCCAACCTCACCCCTGCCCTTTGTATTCTTTCAGTGTTCTGGAGAAATCAGTGTGTGTGAGTCATAGGCCGACTCTAGCCACACAGCTAGTGAGTGACAAGTCCTGAATTCAAAGTCTGCGCTCTGAGAGATGGGCTTAGTGACCTAACCTCCCCAAAGAGAAGGAGTAAATCAGATGAGACCTCCGATGGAACAACCAGCCGGGGAGGTTAACCCTCTAGGAAGTGTGTGGACCTGTGATGGGCTCTCTGCAGACACCATCCTCCAGTTTAATGCTCAAAGGAGAGTTTTCTTATTTGGAGGAATGTGGTGGGAGCACAAGCAGGTTCTTGAGTCTCCCTCCGATAGGAGCCATGAGGACAAAGCTTTCAAGAAAGCGATGATGACATAGGAAGTCATTCACTGCCTGGCTTCTCCTTTGTCTGGGGCCTCTTAACTCATCAGAGGAGCAAGAAACCCGTGGGAGCCTCACCTTACGTTGAAAGTTCTGCCTCTTACAGGTGGTCAAAACGAGGCATGCTTGTTTGAACATCTATTTGTACCCTCGTTTTGCTTTCTGTATATTTTTGTAGAAACCGAAAGAGCTTTTATTCTGAGCAGTAAGTGACCTTGACAAAAGCTGGCTTTACTCTGCAGAAGTTTTGAAGTTGTAACAGCCAGATGGACACACCTGATGAATATTTTCTTCACACCCCATTCTCCGCTGTTTATTTTGACTTGCAGAACTTGCTTGCGTTAGCTTGTGCAGACTTTTGCTGCCAGCCGACCATGCTTGCAGTATTATTTTTATTTTTATGGTAGCCTTCATACAAAAGTAATTCATGGTATGGAATGAGCCAAGTTAACACACTAAAAACTGAAAGGGGCCCTTGTTTACTCAAGACTGAACTGCAGGAAAACTCCCAGGCACTGTCCTTCCGATGCCAAGCAGTGAACCATCTAAAGGCTGTTTACGATGACTGGACTTCATCCAATGAGCACTTCTGTGGACAAACTACATAGAGACTGTGGAAGAATTCCCTTTCCCTTTGCATGGAATCTGAACACACAGGAGGTCTTGCTGGCTGGAACATGGTTTTCATTTCACAGGGTAATTGACTTGGGAATGGAAGAATAACCTGTTTTTGGGGGGAAATTTCTAAGCTTTTGAAATCTTGTTGAAATATCATTCTTCTCCCATCAAGGTCAAATACTGTGACAAGTTCTTGCTACCTGGGGCCACTAGTATGGGGTAGGGTGGAAACAGGACTAGGCAACATACATGAGGACGTGAGATATGTATGTGCTCCTTCCTGTGCAGTCGTAAATTAGCCCCTTGTCCTAAGATTCGTTCTCTTTAGAGAGGAAGTGCATGCGAATTTCTCACATATATTTAAAGAACTTTTGTTCTGTATGCAAAACATAGAGCATAACTTAGAATCAAAATTTCCATTTGTGTGCTTATACATCAAGTATGCAAAGACTGGATTCAATAGCTAACAGGACAAACAATAAGCACCCTGTCAAAGGGTGCTCACTGGCGCTTGGCTCTTGAAATAACTGAGTTTCACTGCCAAGACTCTACACTGGCCTGTGCATGTCACGCTAGTTCTGCGTTACTTAGTCATAAGGACCTACTGCAGAACCTTGCAGTGACAGAAATGAGCTTCAGTGTAGGAGCTTTTCCTTCTAATGTTCCCCTGCGATAAATTAGCCTACAACACAACCAATCTTATCAAAAAGGTACCATAGATGAGAGGAGACACAAATATTCATTCACAGGAAGCTGGTCCTTGAGGAGTGAAATATACTTATGTTGTAATCAGCCTCTTAGTGACTGGTGGCTGGGGTGATGACATCTGGGGAGGTGCTCCAGACTATGTTTGGTACAAGAACAAAGACCATTACCAGCGGCACTCTGATGGCCGGTTAAGACCTCCTCATCCTCTGAAAACACTCTGTTATTGGATCAAGGTGAGGGCTGTACATCTCCCATCTCTTACATACAGAAAATGGATCACATAAGCCTCCTATCCCCCCACAGAAGGATCACATGTCTTCCATCCCCATACACAAGGATCTCATAAATTTCCCATCCCCCACCAGAAGGATCTCATAAGTCTCCCATCCCACACACAGAAGGATCACATGTCTTCCATCCCTCATAACAATGATCTCATAAGTCCCCCCCGACAGAAGATGAATCACATAAGTTACCCTTTCAAAGCTGTGAATGAAACGTGGCAAACAGAAAAACCCTGTCAGTGTCATGCAGCACATCTCCCCCCATTTCATGTCTGGTAGTTTCTGTGCGGGGTTCCAAATGAGAGAAAAGACTCTGTTTCTCCCCCAAACTTACAGGTGGTAACTACTGAGCTATTTTTAAATACTCAATATTAGGATTTAGTCATAACATTTTAGAAATTGTTTACAAAAGTGATCAACCCTCCCTTAGCAACATATAGTTTAGACATCAGAAAGATCACCCCTCACCTACTGCTAGAAACAGTACAAGATGTGTTTGTAGAGAAAGAACATTCATTCTCTCTTCTAGAAGTCAGTTTGGCTGTCTTATCCAATAAAGCCACTGTCCGATCCTGTTCATTACCCAACCCTTACTAGTTCCCATGTTCTAGCCCCTAGTGCTCAAGATGCTAGCTAGACACACTACACTGCTTTCCACCTTGACTTGTCTCAGGGTGAAATCCCACAGCATCTCACAACTACCATTCTTACTGTTGTTGTTATCTGAGACAGAGCCTCACTATCAAGCTCTGCTTGTCCTGTGTCAGGCTTTGAGTGTTAGAATTACAGGCATGCAACTTCACATTGCCTCCGAGCATCTGTAGTGAAAGGGGAGCAGGCCTGCTTTTCATTTGGCCCAGTTCCTGCCCAGCTAGCTTATACCCCAAAATAACAACACACAAATTGTATTCATTTAAACACTGCCTGGCCCATTATGTCTAGCCTTTTCTTGGCTAGCTCTCATAACTTGCTTAACCCATATCTCATAATTTGTGTAGCACCACGAAGTCGTGGCTTACCTGGAAGATTCTAACCCATGTCCATCTTGGGCCGGAGCTTCANCAAAAGGCCAAGGCAGTTTCTTTATTAACCAATGAAAGTAACACATAGACCGATGACCCTCCTACATCAACCATTCAACTCTTTCCTTTTCTGAGAGAGTTTCAGGGTGGGTGGTCTGGAATTTACAGCAACCCCTCTGCTTTGACTTCCCCAGTGCTCTGAGTGTGGTGTGGTTCTAGTCCAGCCCCACCCAGCTGCACCCTGGTCTTCAGGCTCACTATCTATGGGATGACAGGTCATCTAGATGTTGACGTGAGGAGCTTTGCAGATCTCCTCCCCACTTCCATCCCTGCGGATAATGTCTTTTAAGCATTATAATAAATTACTTATCAGAACGCTAGGAAGTAGTTCTGACTGTCATCTCCATCCTAGCCCTGGAGAAACTGAGATATACATTTGTCCTGTAACTTTCTCAAGGATGCACAAACTGAGAAGTAGCTAGGACACAAGCCAAAAGCTTTGATACAGAGCCCATGGACTATGCTTTTACCCCACAACTTCTTCAGCAGTAACATAGAATCCTCATGATGGACCAGTATTATGCTAAGTAATTTGACACAGTGTCTCATTGTTCAAACTGCCCTATAGTATCAATGTCTGTACTTTAAAAAAAATCAGTTTTTCTTTTCTGTAAAATGAGACTATGATGCCAATAGTCTTGTACTGACTTATCACCTCATCACACCTGTAATAGGACATGTGAAGATGCTCTGATGGCTTACATCTCATTTCTCATTTGGAAGTAAGCTGCTGAGAATTGGTGTTACTCGCTTTTGTGTCTCCAGCATGGAGTGTAGCGTGTGGCACCTTGGAGACATCCATAAATGATGTGAGGAATGAATGAAAACTTAGCTCATTCAGATGGTGAAGATGACAGTGTGATAGTGTCATGAAAGCTTGTTCTGTAAATGCAGATCTGGTTAATGACAACCACCCTCTGGAGTCTGCTTTTGGATAAGGAAGATGGCCCCTGTTCTGGGGATGATGAGTATTTTCACAGTGGTCTCCTGCATCCTTGTCTTTGCCTACGCTACCCAGCCAGAAGCACACACTTTTCTGACTGTTTCCAAGGGAGGAGAAGGCCATTTTCTTTTGAAGATCTATGTCTCATTTAAAGGATTTATGTAATCTACTTTGTGATGAAGCTTTCCAGCTGTAGGCAACAAGAATGGTCAGACTTTATTTATAAAGTGAGAATAATGAATAAAGCATGCATATATTCATGCAGAGCTGGAAAGAACCTCAGATGTCATGCAAGTGGATCTGAATGAAATACTTTAACTTACTATAACTATGTGTCTGTTTCATGTTTTGCCTGCACATATGTCTGTGCACCACTTTCACACTTGGTTCCTGCCAAGGCCAGAAAAAGGCACCAAATCCCCTGGGACTAGAGTTGCTTTGTGGTTGTTGGGAATCAGACCCTAGTCCTCTAGAAAAGCAGCCAGTGCTCTTAACCACTGAGCCATCTCTCCAGTCCTACTCAGAGTACTCCCAGCTGTGTGGAAGATTGGAAAAAGGATGACAATAACTCTACAGAACATTAATCCTTCTTGGAAGTGGCATCTCGTATTTTATTTGTTTGACAGGTGCATTTGAGTTCTATTTTTGAGAATCTGATGGAAACAATGTCCCCATCTTTTGGGAGAACCACCCTTTCAGTTAGGCTAGCTGAGTTTCATTTGCCAATGAATTCCACCAGTAAGGTCACGGGCAGATTTCCATAAACTTTCTGGAAATGATGTGTCCACTTGAATTTAAACAGTTGGAGAAAGAAATAAAAATTCACCAAGTTTTGCATCAAAATCCTCTGAGTCTCATTCTAATAAAACCCCAGAGCAGGGTAACTTGGCAAGTTTCAGGTGTTCAATCAATGCCCTTCAAATAAATGGATGAAAATCTAAAGTTGTGAAATAGATCAATGAAGAGGTGATCATTTCCACTCCCTAAAGATTTGTCTGCTCGTGTGCTCTGACTGCTGACATTAAGTATGGATTTTTTTTTGTACTAGTATCAAGGAATAAGAATCTTGGGTTTTTCTCTTGAAGTTACTTAGTCCTTTCTCCACTGCAGGATTGTATTTGCCACCACAACACCTTGTCGCCTCCCTCATGTGTGTGGTGAAAGAGAATGTTCTAAGATGTTCAGAAGTGCCAACAGCTCATTAAAAAAAAAGAATAAAAATAAAAACCTGCTGGACCACCGCAATGTGTAGATTTAAAGCATGCTGTAATGTGTTACGACTTAGCATTTGCAGCTTTCCCTTCAACATCTGCATCCTGGTTTGTAGTCTCATAAACCCTCCGGCTGCAGATGGTGTGTGTGCAGGGTTGTTCTGAGGCGCAATGCATCAACACAGCCTTTCTAAACACGAAGCAACAATGTATTCAATTAAGGGAGGAAATAAAACATTGGGCTGTTTCTTATAATAAATCTTTTACTACGGTTCCCACATCATATGTTTGCCGAGGAAATAGGACGTGTCATTCAGACGAAGGGTTATCGTAGACTGCTGAGGGAAACATGAAATTCTGGAGGCTTCAGCAGTACTGGGAACCCCTGAAACATGGAGAGTGTACAAATTAGAAAAGGATGTAATATGTGACTAATGACACCTCTTGGGATACCTTTGCAAGCCGTATTTACTGTTATGATCGCTAGGTTCATTTAAGTTCCAGGAGTTGAAAAGCAATACCCTTGTAAGGGAGAAACACCTCTGTGTTCATTAGATGTGGCTGTAATTTAAGCTCTCAAGGCTTTTCTCCTCGCTGTCATTCTTCGTACTTCTGGAATTGTGGTACTTGAACTTCTAATAAAAGAGGTCCATATCATGACCATGTAATCTACAGTTTCTGAAAAGCACACTTACACCTCACATCTGGAGCTGGCTCTGGGACAGAACTGAAACTTAATTCACCCCAGATGTTGCCCAAATGAAAATTCTGGAGCAAGGCTACCGGTCTTAGGCTTTTCTAGGCACTAGAAAATGGCCCAGGCAAGGTTATGGGTCTCTGACTCCAATATTGGAGACTTTTTATCTATTATACCAAGAAAAATAAAATTGCTGGATTCTGTAAAGTAAACCCCAAAGCCCACCTTCATTTATGATGAAAATAGTGACTCTTTTGACATTATTTAGACAGATGGTTCCAGGTCTTTCTGTCATAAACATCTCAAAGAGAAATGATGTTCTGCTGTCTTCGGAATGCAGCATTTTCCAGCATTTTCTTGTGCCATAGGAAAGCTTGCATAATAGTTTCTTTTTAAAAAAAATGTAGTAGCGTATGACGGATCACCAGAATAGCCTTTAATAGAACAACACAATTAGGTATCCTGTATATTTCTGATAATACTGTTTTTTGTTTGCATGCTCGTTTTTGTGTTTGTTGGTGAGGGAGGTAGAATCTCATGTAGCTCTGACTGGTGTTGAACTTCTATGGCTTAGAAAGACCTCAAACTCCTGATCTGCCTATCGTCACCTCCCAAGTGCTGGGCTCACACATGTGAGCCCCCTCGCTCAGCTTCTGATGACCCATTTACTCTGCAATAATACTCTTCGTTACTTAGCTTTATGTTTCAGTGGCCAGCTCCTGCTCTTCGGGGATGGACTCTTGCTATAGAATCAGTGTCGCTATCCCATGTGAATGCTTACTTTCGGGCTCGCTGAATGGAGAAAGCTCAGTCATAAGATGGGATTGTCGACATAATGCAGAAATCAAGAAGTTAACCTATTTGTACTTCCCTTTTTTGTCAATTAGGTTCATACATTTCTTGGGGACTTGCTAGTCATCTTCTGGACAAGTGAGGGCCTTCTGGTGTCTGAGATGGATCATCTGCACAGTGGAGCTTTGTCTGATGTTGCAGCTTCTTGGTTGTTGTAAGCGTGGGTGGGCCTTGGCAGGCACATTGTGCCTTAGGAATTGTGGTGGTCTCTCTGAAGGGGGATCATTTCCTATTATCTCAGGTCATACACAAAACCAGTCTGTCTAGGCTCAGTTGATATAACTACTCATAAAAATTGCCACTTAGTAAGGATAGCTTCAATATTTATTAAGGGAACAATGTGAAAATAGTCATATGAAAGATAGCTTTGACCTTTGCAAAGCTACTGTTAAAGGCGTTGCTCACTGAATATTAAATAATTCATCAGAAATGCATCCATCTAACAGCCTTTTGAAACACGTCTCCTGACAACCCAGTGTGTCTCTCTGTTAAGTGTTGGGATTTATATCTTTCATGGAATTCTTGCTGCTGCTTTGGCTACAAAGAAAATAACTAAGGTTCCTGCTTTGTGATTCTGTCAATCCCCTGCCCCCTTTTCCTGATCTGTATTCCTACCCCATCATTCTGTGATGGTCTATGGAATGATTGGTGATATATGAATTTCTGAGTTTGCCTGCAAAACTCTCTCTCTGTGTGTGTGTGTGTGTGTGTGTGTGTGTGTGTACTCACTGGCGTCTTCTGGGGAAGGAGTGAGCCCAAATACACTCTTCCTTCTGAAAGTGTGAGATGAAACAAACCCCTCCACAAACTGCTTTTGGCTGGTGTTTGGCCACAGCAGAAACCTATCTACAATATGGAATAGCAAGAAAAAAAATATATGGCAGCAACAACCCAATTCACACCAAACCAAAACAGCAACAGAATATAACTGTTTAGTCTAGGGACAGCTTAGTTGTAATACAGCTACCTAGTGTGTACGTGTGAAGCCCTGGGCTGGACATATGCCTCAGAGAAACAGTATCACAAAGGTAAATGCACTGACACATTTTGTTGTTACGTACTCAGTCTATTATTAGAACTTGGAGTTGACCAAGTGGCTCAGCAGGTAAAGGCACTTGTGCCCAAGACTGACAACTGGAGATCAGTGCCCAGGGCCTGTATGGTGGAAAGAGATAATCTACACCTATAAATTGTCCTCTGAACGCCACAGCCACATAATATGCACCCTAAATAAGTAGACAAATAAATCTAATACAATGTTTAAAGTGATTTTATAGAATCTCCCCCCCCCAACAGTGGTTCTCTACCTGTGGGTCGTGACCCCGTTGGGAGTCGAAGGATCCTTTCACGGGGTCTCATATCAAATTTTATGTATATCGGCTACTACATTACAATTCATAGCCTAGCAAAATTGCAGTTATGAAGTAGCAATGAAATAATTTTGTGGTTGGGGGTCATCATCACAACTTAAGGAACTGTATTAAAGGGCTGCAGCGTTAAGAAGGTTGAGAACCGCTGCCCTAAAACTAAGGGACCGGTAATAGGGACAGCAGATGTCACACTTCTATGTGAAAATGTAGTCTGATGTCCTTTCTCTTTTTATTTCTCTCGTAGGAAGACATAATTTTGGCAAATCTGTCTGAAAGTACCCAATACGGTGTGCCCTCTGAACACTGTAAGGAGAAGACAACCACAGACAATTCCCATACCACATGACAGGGATAGGTATTGACCTAGGGACTGAAGAGTTCCACTGTGTTGTACATATTAATGCGGGATTTTAAAGACAACCCCACAGGACTTGCTTTGCTAATTTGGGAACTAGATAAGTCCAATAAAATGAAATTTATGCAGAGACGAGGCCTTGATGAGAAAGGGTCTCAGGAGACTGAACACTAACCAAGCCACGGGAGGGGCAGGTTTAGCATCCCAGGAACAGAGTATTGTACATCTCGATTTTTCCAAAAAAAATTTTATGAACATATTGTGAACTACACGAGACACCAACCCTACTGTTTTGGGAGCAGAAAGACAGAGTTGACAGATGTAGTTCTTTGCCAGGAACAACCATGTGAATTTATAAATTTTTTACAAGTGCAGCTTTCAGAAGAATGACTTTTACTGCCATATTAATGCAATCTTGCAAATTTATAGCCCAGGCATTTGTGGGTTATGAATGTCCACTATTCCAGGCTAATGCCAAGAACATGTTTTATGTTTTAAAATTCCTTTTCCTCCTCTGATCACAGACATCTTGGCTGTTCAGATTTGTGTAATAACTCAGCAGCACACAAGGTACAAGACCGCATCAGTTCCCACTCACAATGGCTGGACTCATAAATATACTCATTACAACATACTGCATGTGACAGAATCACCCACAAAGCATAAACATATTTCCAAAGAATAGGGAATTAGTAGCAGTTGAAGCAACAGTGGCATGATTCTTTGCTACTTTCCAGACACAAAATATGTGGCCCCAAAATTGCAATCGCATGCCATAATACAAAGAAAACAGAAATAATGTGTTTAAGAAAATGATATCTCAGTGCATATAGAGCAGCATAGTCATGAGCAATGTCATACATGTCCAAGGCTGTGCTTATATTTTTAAGTTATCCTTAAGAAATTTATTAGACTTACTTGTGTGCATGTGTGCTCCAGCACATGTAAACCCCTATGGGCTGTGGCACACGTGTGACGGTCAGAGGACAGCTTCCAGGAGTTGGTGCTCTTTTTCCACCATGTAGGTCCTGGGGGTCACACGCAGGTCATCAGCCTTGGTGGCAAACATCCATACTGGCTGAATCATCTGGCCAGCCTTACTGAAAGGCTTTAGCTACTATATTCAGCAGGAAGTTCATGGAAGGAAAGGCACACTGCAACCCTTTCCTTGTATATTTGAAAGTTGCCTTTTGTGTTGGTTGTGCCCAAGCTCATTCTTTCTAGTGTTGCAGCTTTTTGAAGAAATAGCAGGATCCTGGGGCTTGATAAAACAATGTCCCAGAGATCTCAGAGTGACCAGCCTTCCTTCACATGCCAGAGGGCTCTTCTCTTTAACATGTTATGACCTAGGGAGAATTGTTGACTGCCAGAGAAGTCAGGGCCACTGTATATCTTTCTCACTCTTCTGGGTAGCTGTTATGTTGAATACATCACTTCTCTAGTTTTTATTTTTATTTCCTCTTTTGAGAAATGTTCAAGTTGTACTATTTGGTACAAATTCCTTTCCAATTATTATGATTTTTTCCCGTGTGTGTGTGTGTGTGTGTGTGTGTGTGTGTGTGTATGCCAGCATATTTAGGAATAGATAGCATATTATAATTTATAATATTAGTTGTTTTGTTTGTTAGTAAGCATGGCTTTTTTTCCCCTAAAATAAAAACGGGGAATGTGGGAGTTAGTGATGATTGGAACTTGACAGCTCTGGAGTTATCTGGGAAACCTTCTTGCAGATACACTGAGGGACTGTCTTGACGAGGTTAACAGATGATGAAAGACCCATCTTAACTGTGGGTGGAACCATTCCCTGGGTGGGGAGTTTGGACTCTTCCTATGGGGAAAGTGGGGCCAGAAGGTGACTAAGCAGGGAGAAGCCTTACAGCCTGAGTTCTTGGAGCTCATATGAAAAGCTGGATGCAGCTGTGGGCATCTGTAACCCTTAGGTTTCTCCAAAAGATGTGAGGCAGAAACAAGGGGATTACCCAGTGGCCAGGTGGAGGAATCAACATCCTCTCTCTCTCTCTGAGAGAGAGAGAGAGAGAGAGAGAGAGAGAGAGAAGCTCTCTCTTCCTCTCTCCCTCTCACACAACATACACCCATGAATGCACACACACATGCACACAGATAATGTTTTAAAAAGTGAGAAAGTGAACTAGATGCTAGCATTCCTTCCTCTGTGCTTCTTTTAGAGATGTATTACTCTTTACATATGTGTGTGTATCTGTGTGAGTGTATGCCACATGTGTGCAGGTGCCCATGGGAACCAATAGAGGGTGTTGGACCCCTGGGGCTGGAGTTATAGCTAGTTGTGAACTGCCACAGTGGGGCAGGAATCAAACTGGTCATCTAGAAGAACAGTTTGTGCTCCTAAAGGCTGAGCCATCTCTCAAGCCTCACTCTGTGCTCCTTGACTGTGGATACAAAATGACTAGTGGCCTCAAGCTCCTGGGCTGTGGTTTCCCCATCAGGAGCCAAAGCAAACCCTCCCTTCCCCAGGTGATGATGTCAGAGTATCTTATTACAGCAGTAGGAAAGGAACTAAGATGGTGCAACTCCTGCATTGCTTTACTTCCGGGATGCCCACCACTTCTCTCTTGGTGTTTGGAAGACTTCATGGGGAGTCTAACCTTGTGTGATGGAGGCTTGTCTGTCCATATACCAAAGTTGTTTCAGTGCAGCCAGGAAGGATCTTCTGAATTACTGAAGCTAAAAATAAATAAATAAATAAATAAATAAATAAATAAATAAATAATCCTTGTTTATTCCAAGACTTAATCCTACCGAGGCTCCCAAGCTGATTAATCACTCAGCAGGCACCAAACAGCCCACGCTACCTGATCTTACACATTTTAATGAAATGGACTGCATGCCGAAAAATGTCACACAGACACACAAATCCTGCACAGTAATTATATGAGAGAATACTCTGTTAATGG
Organism: Bramus lutescens; assembly: GCA_001685075.1. NCBI lineage: Eukaryota > Metazoa > Chordata > Mammalia > Rodentia > Cricetidae > Bramus > Bramus lutescens. Next base: position 123,903 of record LOEQ01000476.1, on the reverse strand, counting down.
CTCTAAAGACAGCCTTATTCTTAAGAATAAGATTCTGTCAAGAGTAAATCCTTCCTCATTCATTTGCTGCTAACCTAAAGGGCAAATGTAGTCAAATGTTAGAGTTAGCCAGGAAAACTTCGGTTTTAAAGCCTATTGAAGCAATTTCCTTTTTCTTATTTTTTTTTAGATCATAAGAATTTTAAAAATTCAAACTAGAATAACCACCATCCCACAATTCAGATGCTCTTAACATCTCTTGATAGTTTGCCTTCTTCCTTTCCTCTTTATCCTGAAATTTCTTTATCATCCTGCTAGTATAAAAGTAGAAATGGAAAATAACTAGCTATTCATATTCTAATGCACCTGCATAATTACATGATAAATGGGATGTTACAAAATTGCTAAAATGACAGCCTTATTGCAGGCTCAATTTACTTAATTTTATGTCTTCCAATATTAAGTCAAGAGTCACTCATTCTGCAAATTAATAGCTGATAAAAATTTAGGATAAGAAAAAAAAAGCATGAGGAAAGTAGTTTCTATCCAGTGTGTGGCCAACTTGTGGGATTTCCTGGAGAAAGTACAGATTTAATCAATGGGTGAAGTAGAAAGCGCTAGGTAACTTTACGACCAGTCAATGCTACAGCTATGAGTATCAAGACAATAGTAATGGAATCTCATGCTTCAGGACCCAGCGGTTCTCGTAGGTGACTTGAAGGAGTTCTTGCAGTCCTCAAGCTTCTCTGAGTGCATGGCTGGATTCACGCTGAGGTTTTACCTCTCTGAAAGAATGATTCCTTAGGTCCCTTTTTTATTTTCCCTAATGTCAAGAATTTATTTGGGAGCCTTTTGGAAAAGGGGTTCCCAGAATCATCAAGTTCTCCATTCATTCCCAACACTAATGGGCTTGCAAGGACCAAGTGCAACGAATGAAGAACTACAAGCTGGACATGGTGAGGAAGTTGAAGCAGGAGGATTGCCAGTACAAGGCCAGTCTGGGCCACTCAGTGAATCCCGGCAACTCAGGGTCTGCTTCTTCAGGGTCCAGCACTGAATCCTGCCTGTGTGCTGTTTCTTCTCATGCGATGACTTGTTCCCGGGCATGGTGTCCTCTGGGGGACAGTAGGACACTGACCACTGGCTCCAGGAAGATGCTGACTCCAATACGGCCTCTTGCTCTGTCTGACAGGACCGACCACTCAGTGAGCATTTCTTCATCGGAGGGAGAAATGGCAAGGCAGGGGCTGCAGCAGCAAGGGTTGGATGTCTTGGGAGAAGGGGAAATTGATGTGATCAGGAGCGAGCCACTCTACCTCTGGGAGACTCAGTTTCATCTTCCCAAGGTCCCCAGACCCCCTTTCCCAGTCCTTCTTCCTGCTTAGATCACATTGTTTTTTATTTTCATTAAAAACAAAAATGAAAACTGCACTTATCTGATAACATATTACAACAACAACAACAACACGCACACAATGATGTAAGAATTTAATCCTTAAGCCAAAGACTATCATTAAATCTATCATCATTCTTAGTGTTTGGGACACAATAGCAAGAGTAAGACTTCAAAAGTCCTTGCTTTCAAGACACTTTCCTCATTGCTATATGCTAAAGTAACGGAATCGAGAGCAGGATCCTGTGGCTGGGAACTGGTCCAGGTGTGGACAATGCTCCTTAAATACAGCTTACCAGGTCTACCTTCCCTTAACTCTCTGCCCTTCATATCTCAGGCCTCACATGCCAGTGAGGTAAGGCCACAATGACGGCAACACACTGTCTTTCAGAGAAAGGACAGGAGACATGAAGCAGTTATTGCAGCTGACAATTCTAAGGCTTTCGAGTATGATTGCCCGGCTTGCTCTACTCTGCAAGTGTGGTGCATCTCTTAGTGAGGTCTGTCTAATGCAAGCTTATTGTCCTCTGAAGCTCTTCTAAGTGGAAAGGGACTTTATTATTCTCTCCCCTCCGCCCTCCGAGATACCTCCTTTTCAATCACAGTTTCCTCTGTGTGTGTGTACATATATGTGGTATATACGCATATGTGTTCATTTACAGGTATCCTTGGAGGCCAGAGGAGGGTGTTGAGTCTCAACCTCTGTCTTCTTCAACTTATTCCTTCAAGGCAGGGTCTTCTTTGAACCCTGAGCTTGTGCTTTCCAGCTAGGCTGGTAGCTAGTAAAACTCCAAGAATCCTCCTGTCTCTGCGCTTCCTATTATCAAGCCCAGAGAGGACTTCTTTCTCTGTCCTCACATGCTGGCATTATAAGTGCAGGCACCCAGTTTATGATGCAGTTGCTGGGATAACCACTGCGTCATCTCTCCAGCTGTTGTAACTCAACAGTGCTGTGCCCTGCGCACCTCAACACATACTTGAACAAAAGGAAGACTTTGCCTGTAGGTCTGAGGCATTGGGGTTCATGTCAACAATATACATTTTTGGGGTTTTATCTGCTCCCTACAATGTAGGCTTAGGAAGGAAGGAAGGAAGGAAGGAAGGAAGGAAGGAAGGAAGGAAGGATATTTCGAACTCCTTTTGCTTTATAACAGTTTTGCATAGCTCAGGCTGGCCTTGAACTCACTTCATATGTAGTGGAGGATACCTTTGACCTTCTTGTTTGTTTGATAGGTTTGTTTGTTATGTAGGTCTCACTATGTAGCACTGGCTAGCCCAGAATTCAATTTAGACAAGACTGACATGCAATCTACTTGCCTCTGCCTCCTGAGTGCTAGAATTAAAGGTGTGTGCTACCATGCCTGGTTTATCCTTGACCTTCTAATTCTTCTGCCTCAACCTTCCCAGGGCTGAGATTACAGCTGCCCCCCTCTAGGCTGGGTTTATGTAGTTCTGGTGTGCAAACCCTGAGTGTTGTGCATGCTGAGGGCACTCTCTACCAATTACCAGTCCTTTCTTCTTGCTTTCAGTTCCTGCCAGCAGGGATTTATCAACAGAACTCTCAAGACATAACAAATAGAAAGTGTCCTCTCAATATGCCTTTGTCCTGCCTTTGCTGTGAAGACCGTATCACTAACTCCTGAGAAGGCTGCTTTCACCTTTGGGCCAATGTCAGGCTGCTGTGAAACCATGCAATGGGATCTTGTAGCCAAACCCACGATGTGGGTCTGCATTATGAAGTCAGCACTGTTTTTGAGACCTGTTCAATGGTTAAAGAGGCCAGAAAAAAGTTAAGTTTTCTTTCCCAGGTCTCAATTTCCTTTTCAATGGTCTATGTATTTTGCAGGAAGATTATACTTTTGTCTTTATCTCAATCCATTCTCTCTGTCTCTATTGCTCCCTTCTTTATCTTCTGCAAAAATAAAAACAAAGGGCCTACTTTTTCGAGATGTTGCTTGGACATTTCCTTTGCCAGTTTTATAAACTGACTACTAAGTTTTCTTCTTTCAAATCACTACAGCCAACAGTCTGAACCATTTCTCCACCAATTGTCACCGCTGGCCATATCCTAGGCACTAAGGCAGTTTGTTACCAACTTTGGATGGTAGCGTTCCAGTCTCTCTTTACCATTAGTCCCCAAGCTGATGCTCTTAGCAGAACTTGTCTTAGTTACTGTTCTAGTGCTGTGACAAAGACACCATGACCAAGGCGACTGATAAAAGAATGCATTTCATTGGAAACTTGCTTACAGCTTCAAAGGGTGAGTCCATGGCCATCATAGCAGGAGGATTAGGGGCAGGCAGGCCTGGTACTGGAGGGAGCTGAGAGCTGACATCTGATCCCTAGTAGGAAGCAGAGAGACAGAGACACAGAGACACACAGAGAGGAAGAAAGTGAGACTTTTTGAAAGCTTGAAGCCCACCTCCAGTGACACACCTCCTCCAACTAGGTCACTAATCTTCATTAAACAGTCCATCAAACGGAACCAGACATTCAAGTATATGAGCCTATGGGGCTATTCTCATTCAAACCACCACATTCCTGATAATGCTTTCTGTGTCAGTTAGCGCTTCCTAAATCACACAGTGTCCAAATCTGTGTGGGTCGTGAAGATGTTTATTCTCATGGTTTTTGGAGAGCCTGTGGCGCTTTTTCCCCTAAAAATAAGCTTGACTAAAGCTGGGTTATCTATGATGACTCGGCATACACTCAGTGAGTGTTTTCCAGTCCGCAGAAAGAGAGCTGTGTGTCTGCCATCACCTGCAGCCAAACCCAGGTTCATTCACATGTTACAAAGCCACAGTGTGCATAGGGCACTTCAGTAATTCGTAAACCACCATTTGCAATCTACTGCCATTCTCTCCCAACCCCGACTTGCATTTAGTCCATCATCTTGATTGTGAGTGGAATGGCTCTATTAGCCATGTGATTAGTTCCCTTATCAGTTATGACTGGGTTTCTCATTATGCCACCCGAATAAGACTTTGAAGATTTGCTAATATGATGCATTTGACTCAATAGTTATTCAGTGTTTCATTAAACTTACTTCATTTGGTCTTATGGGTAAGTTTAATTCTTCCTAGCTTATATTTGAAAATTGTATACGAAAAAATGATTAGCAACTAGTCCCATACTGAGTTGAAGCTGTCATTTTTTGGGGAGCACCTCTTTGGGAAGTACCCTTTTCACACCCTTTGCTTACCATTAGGGCATTGACATTTTCCACAAGACTCACCTTGCCCATAAGATGAATATTTAATATAATTATAACTTAAAAGAATAGATGAACACAGAGAGCTAGCTCTTGTTGCTTTTACTGAGGAACTGAGTTTAGTTTCTAGCACCCATATCAGGTGGCTCACAACTGCTGTGGGATAATGCTCTTGTACACTGTAAAAATTTGTCATTCACATTGGTTTAATAAAATGCCAATTGGCCAGTAGTCAGACAGGAAGTATAGGTGGGGAAAATGAACTAGGAGAATTCTGGGAAGAGGAAAGGCAGAGACATAATCACAAGCCAGACACAGGGAAGCAAGATGAGAATGGTTCACTGAGAAAAGATACCAAGCCACATGGCTAAACATAGACAAGAACTATGGGTTAATTTCAGTTGTGAGAGCTAGTTAGTAATAAGCCTGAACAATAGGCCAAACAGTTTATAATTAATATATTAATAAAAGCCTCTGTGTATTTCTTTGGGATTGAATGGCTGTAGGAATGGGCAGGACAGAAATTTCTGTCTACACACAACCACTGGCAACTCCAGATCCAGAGGGATGCCTTTAGTCTCTGTGGATACCTATCTACTCACTACCTTATACATATACATATAATTAAAAATAATACAGTAAAACATTTTTTAAATATTTGAATATGGTAGTAAAGTCACGCAAAAGTTTTTTTTTTAAAGTCTGTTTCCTCTACATTGGTATTAATCCCAAAAAAGAGAGAATTTAAGAGAGACCCATGTGGAGAGCAGGAAATGACATTATGTCTTAGGGAAATCATCTTCTTAAAGCTTCTGCGTTCTTATATCCATCAAAGGAATCATTTATTTCTCTCATAAATCTGTAATGATGGCACAGTTGCACATAATGGTTTGCAATTTCCTTTGGTCAGCAAAGAGAAAAATGAAAGAGGCAAACCTCCACATGAGCCCAGTAATGTCTACCCAATATGTCTCAACAGCCCCTGAGATGGCAACCCTAAACGAGCCTGCTTGCTGAAAGGCTCTATCAAGTGGACGAGCTTCTAGTCACAAATGGAATTCACATAATGAAGTGATTTCTTCTGCCCCACATAACTGAAATGCTACTCACAGTTTCACGCAATGAGCAAGGCTGACCTGTAATAGAATTGTCATCCAGACAGACCTGTAATAGGATCATCATCTCCTATTCTAATCACATTTAAAAACTAACACTTATGAACTAACTGCTCAAATTCATGTCTTACTACTTCAAGATGGTTTCTTCTCCTCTTAAACTACAGAGTTGCTGTTCAAATAAATAATTCTACTTTAAAGTTTCTGTTTTAGCTCTGAACTAGATGTCCTTGAGTGTGGATTTTTGTTACGTGCCGACTTTATTTTTCTTCTTTATTAGGACTTTGTAAAGAAAAAGTGGTGGCCCCTAAACCCTTGGTATTAAAAACAATAGAGTTTTTATCATAAGAAATAACTTTCTGTTTTAATGTAAGCTATATCCTTATAGTCATGATGCTAAGAAATATATATATAAAATAAACAAAACTGAGAACAACCAAACTACTTGAAGTAATTACTTTGTGAAGTAGTCACCGCAATAAACATAAGATATACACACTGTCACCGAAGGGCAGTCGCTGGTTTTCTATGAAGCCGAAGTACGGTGAGCATGTTGCTTTTAACCCTGTATGACCTCAACATTAGCACCGTTGCTTAAACATCTGATGCCTCTGGTCTAAAACATTCCATTGCTCTCTATGACCTTTCTTGCCTCGCTCCCATCTACCACCAGACTGTCTTACGCACTACCATCAAGGTGATTTTCCTCAGCGCTCACTCCCAAGTTCAGAAGTTGTAAGTATTTATTGTCTTTCCGACAGAAGAAATCCCAGATTCAAGGCTACAAGTGGGAATCACATTTACTTTTTACCTTCATCTTCATCTAATAATCAAAGAGGCCAGGTTAACCCTGGCTCAGTTCCCAATCTTGTTTCATCTAGTGTCAGCTGAAGCCCTTTTCACTGAAGATGCTAAGTGGGTCACATGCTAGAAGGAGAAAGAGTCTCTTATTTCATGCAGACAGAAATCTCAAAGCTTCTAATTTTTATTATTATTTTATGCATATGGGTAATTTGCCTGCATACATGACTGTGTACCACATGGATGCTGGGTGCCTCAGAGGCCAGAAGAGGGTGTCGGAGTTGCTGGAACCAGAGTCACAGACAGTTGTGAGCCACTGTATGGGTGTTGGAATCTGAGCCCAGGTCCTCTGGAAGAGCAATTGTTCCTAACTGGTAAATTGTTTCTCTAGCTCAGATTTCAAGGTTTTTTTTTTTTTGCTTTGTTTTTGTTTTTGTTTTGAGACAATGTCTATTAAGTAGCTCTGATTGTCCTGAAACTTACTGTGCAGACAAGGCCAGCCTTGAAATCACAGAGATCTGCCTGCTTTTGCCTCCTGAGTCCTGGGATTAAAGGTGTGTACCACCTCACCAGGAGATCTCAATGTTTTAATGGATCGGAAGACTCTGTATTGTTTTAATGTAGAAAGTTTATGTGATAATTAATATTTATTGTCTTCCTGACAGGACCTAGAATCACCTAGGATGTAAGCCTCTGGGTATGTCCATGGGCGATTAATTAATAATTGTGATACTTAATCACAATTAAGGCCCCGCCCTCCTTAATTGTGATAAGCACCCTACCACAGTCTGAGAACTGGATGGAAGGCGCAGTGAGCTGAGCACTGTATTCATCTGACGTAATATGGCCGGCTGCCCGAAGCTCCCGTGGCCATGACTTCCAGGCCATGCCTGGCTGTCCTCTGGAACCATGAGCCCAAATAAGCCCTTACCCCTTACAGTGGCTTTTGTCATGGCAACAAACAGATAGCTAATACAGCTCAATACTGGTCCAAACCCTCTCTGTCATTTAGATTCAACAATAGGAATCCTTTATTTATGCAGCATCTTGCACAAAATGTTATTGTGTAATCTTCAGAACAGTATTGTTGGGTATTATCACAGCCAGTTTTCAGACAAGGAAGCTTGGCTAAGAGATTAGAAAATGTCTGCCTTGTGCCTTATGGCTGGTCGGGGAGGAGCCAGAGTGTGCAAAACACGACCCTGAATTCACGGCTTATGCTCTTCACCTTTTTTACACCCCCATCCTAAATTCGTCATAATTCTGTTTGGGTCCATTCCAGAATCTTCCTATGGTTTTCTTACACAATTGCTATGCCAGGATGGTTTCAGAAGGCAACAGCCGAATACAAACTTCTTCAAATTGCCCCATTCATTTTGAAAGCTAAGTTATTCTGTGCATTTTAGAAGATGCTTGTAATGCAGTCTCCATCAAAATCCAATACAAAGTCTTCACAGATCTTTAAAGAACAATGATCAGATTTAGATGGAAACACAAAAACCCAGGATAGCTAAAAGAATCCTGAACAATAAAGAACTGCTGGAGGTGTCACCATCCCCGAGTTCAAGTTGTACTACAGAGCTATAGTAATAAAAAACAGCGTGATATATGCTCAAAACAGCGTGCTGATCGAAAGAATTGAATTGAAGATGCAGGCAAATATCCATCAGGCAATATTTACATCTGCAGTGGAGAGTATTACAGGAATCCTGAGGTTAGGAACCCCAAAACATTTGAAATGGCTTGAGCACATGTCTGTTCCAGGAGACAGTTGTCTCCATGTTCCTGGGCTAAGCTAACCTTCCCATTGATCTAGTTAGAGCCAGATTTTACCTGAATCCCCATGGTTGTTTGTGATACATATATCCTTCAAATGACAGTCTGGAGCAAAGTGGTCAGTGCTTCCCCTGGCAAGATGTGCAGTAGTGAATGACCCAGGGAGAGTTGTGTCCCAACACCCCATTTCTGGAATCTCAAAAACTTTAGGGCATGTTTTCAACTTGATACACTAAATAGAAAGAAAAGAACGGTTATAGGCTAGGTGGTGGTAGCACACATCTTTAATCTCAGCACTTGGGAGGCTGAGGCAGGTGGATCTCTCTGAGTCCAAGGAGGCCAGCCTGGTCTTCATAGTGAGTTCCAGGACAGTTTCCGGTGGTTACACAGAGAAACCCCGTCTCAAAAAACAAACAAACAAACAAAACCAAAACAAAAATGGCAGTTATGTCCCTGGCTTGTGAGGTCCTGTTCTGTGCTTTGGTTTCCAATATGATTCTTCAACTCAAGCTTTAGATGCAGAAGTGACCCCCTTATCGAGCACAAACAATGCTAAGATCGAGTCTCATTTTAGCCTTCCCTACTTTATTACATAGAGGTTGGATATAGTAGGAGAATAATATTCTGAAGTTGAGGCCCGATCCTGCCATTGACTACACTGGCCCTCAGTTTTCCTGTCTGCTAAATACTAAAAACTATAGAGAAACCCTGTCTCGAAAAGCCAAAATCTCTCTCTCTTTCTCTCTCTCTCTTTCTCTCTCTCTCTCTCTTTCTCTCTTTTTCTCTTTCTCTTTGGGGGGAGGTTCAAGACAGGGTTTCTCTGTAGCTGTGGAGCCAGTCCTGGAACTCACTCTGTAGACCAGGCTGACCTTGAACTCACAGAACTGCACCTGCTTCTGCCTCTCGAGTGCTGGGATTAAAGTCTGCACCACCACAGCCTGGTAAAATTATTCTCTATCTTGAGTGTAGATGATTTTGATGTTACTGCATCCACAATCATATGGGAGGGGCATAATCTACTAAATTGAAGAAGTGGGCAGATGAGATGGCTCAGCAGGTAAAGGGCCCTGTCACCCATCCTGAGGCTCTGAGTTCAATTCCTAGGATCCACATGGTGGAAGGTGAGAGATAACTTACACACACACACACACTACACACATAATTAATAATTGCATGTGAAGGCGTAAGTCATAAACAATCCCACACCAGTTGGGATTTAAAGGGATATTTATTTTAAGGGTAAAACTTACAAAACACCAACAATCAGGAAAGGAGCCTAGTCAGGAAAGAAGCCGGAATCCAGAGAGCGAGCCGAGG
>LOEQ01000476.1:50036-61505 GCA_001685075.1 Bramus lutescens | reverse complement strand
TAGATAGATAGATAGATAGATAGATAGATAGATAGATAGATAGATAGATACTGGTCCAGGTATCTTGACCTGAACTTCTGCTCATGGTGTCAGACTTCTCTTTTGGTCTTTGTGTGTGATGCTCCTCACAAACTTAGGTAAAAACAAACAGAGGGTGTACCATACAAATCAGAGCTCTCCCTGCCTTAGCCTTCCCTAAGTCTACTCCCCTGGGGCAGACTTTTTCATGGGTATTTCTGTAGGCTGCCCTGATGGCTTCAGACATCACATTTACAGTTCTGTTTGACTCCCACTATGATGAATGATTCTTTAGGACTTTATCTTCTGCCTCCCATTTTTTGTTATTTTATTCTTGATCCTTCTCATTTTTTGAGACAAATCCATGTAGATTATGCTAACCATATATATATATATACATACACATACACATATATACATACATACATACATACATACATACATACATTCTTCTGCCTCTGAAGTGCTGATAAGTTAGATGGCCATTGAACATTGGTCTCTATCCTTCATCACTTCAGTCAAAGTCTGAAAAGGGTTTGTTCTCAGCCCTGCTATGATGGCAGACTCCATGGAGAAGTAAGCTGTTCTCTGTGTGATTCCTTGTGTGTATAGTGCTGTGTCGTTGCACCACTCCATGTGATCTAATTGGGGTAGCAAGAGAATGAATTAAAAACAGACAGACATGGAAAGCTGGAACTGGATGGTCTGGGTTCTCTGGAGGAGAAACTGAAGTACTCTGGAAGTTCAGTGTGTCTATTATACAGTGTATTGCATTTTTCTGAACAATGAGGTGGGGCTATTGCATTCAGATAAACCAGGAGAGGGTTTATGGTGTACAGCTGGATCAAGGAAGTATGTTTGATCTCAGTAGGAGCAGTCTCTGTAAGGGAGCAGTCTTTGACCATGAATATCTGGGGAGAAGAAATCTATTGTGGCCATTTTCAGCACACACATGGACAAGAGAAAGACCTAACCATACCTCTGAGCCTTACCCTTGAGGATGGGAAAGCTTTGCCTATTTCTCATGGGTCTAAGGCCATGGGGCCCTTGACAACACATAATCACACAGGACTTCACACTCTCAGGGCCTTTTCCACTTTCCACAGTCTATTGCTTCTAAAGATTTCCCTCTGAATGGCTAGCCTGACTGGGGCTGGGAGTAAAGTGCTGAAGAAACAGGCTTGGTAGCTTGTGTATGAGGCACCTTGGTCAGGACCAGAGGTGGAACTATGCTTTTATAATCGCCACATTAAGTATACATTCTTAGGGGAGTGCAGGTCTGCAGTTCATTCCGTTGCAGGGCTTGGGGCTGTCTGTTCTTTTCCAATACTGGGATGAGAAAGTCTGCAGTCTGGCCTCAGAGCTCTTACCCGGCATTCTCTTGAGGGATTTGAACTTCTGGGACAGAGAGAGGTTCAGGATTTATTTCCGTCCCACAGCAGCCTTTGTTGCCAGCCACTTGTAACGATGAGCCCAAGAGTTCTCCTTGCACTGGTTGCAGTTCTTTGGTGAATGGCCCTTCTCATTGTCCTGTTAAGAGTGTGGTCCTTCAGGAAAGCATATATCCACGTTCCTTCTGCTCTCCTGGATTTGGTGCCTTCTGTTGTCTCTTCATTTCAGTTCAATTTCGTCTGTTTTCTAGTTGTTATCAATTACTTACGAAAAAATGAACTCATGAATCCGTTTCTTTATTATTGCTGATATTTTTTGTTCTTTAAAAACAAACAGACGAGAGATTGAGAGTGTAGCTCAGTGGCAGAGTGCTTGCCTGACATGAATAGGTCCTGTGTTCCATCTCCAGTACCAAACAAATAAACATAAAAGGACTTTCAGGGGGAACTTCAGAAGTCAAGGAGACAGGGCTGGTAGGAAGTGAAGCTATTGATAAGTCTGTACTGTCATTCTTAGTGGTAGGAGGAAGCTGCTTCATCCTGCATTTTATAAGCAATGTTTTTAAGTAGTTTACTGGGAAAGACATAAGCTCCCTGGCCACCAGTTGGAGGTCCACAATTTTGTCATTACAGCCTTAGCTGTAGTCACTTCAAATAAATGCAAGCTTTCTGGAAGAACTTGGATTCTAAAAGCACTAGCCAAAAACTATCCCTTCTAAAACAACTGCAGTGTGCCTTATTGTGGATATGCTGGTAAGACTAATTATATTAAGCAAACATGCAGAAATGGGAATGCGTTTTAGTAGGTACATTATAGAAGAACCTAGAGTGATAGAATTTAGTTAGGCTAGAAGGATAGAAATGAGTGGAGGAAGACTTATTTTCTGATAAACCAATGGGATGTGGTACAAGAAGAAAGCATGCTGAAAATGAGCGAGCTTGAGGAACCAGTGAAAGATTGACATGCTTGAGGATGCTCAGAGGAGAATAGGCAGTGAGGATTGAGCAGAGAGGCATGCAAAGACTCAAAGAGATCCTCCTGCCTCTGCCTCTTGCATTCTAGGAGTAAAGGTGTACATCACCATATGTGGTTGACTTCAGGTATTGATCCAGCCACTGACTTACTTTGGTGAAGGTGCTGCCATTATGTATTAGTTGGTGCTTTAAAAAAAACTGTTTTGGGACTGGAAAGATGACTCAGAGGTTAAACGCATTGACTGCTCTTCCAGAGGACCTGGGTTCAATTCCTAGCACCCAAATGGCAGCTCACAATTGTCTGTAACTCCAGTTCCAGGGGACCTGACACCTTTGTCAAAACACCAATGAAGATAAAATTAAAAAAAAAAGCATTTAGAATTTTAGAATTCCAAGTCATGTAAAGACTTGATTCTGTAAGTCAAATAAGAGTTAAGTTTTTACCAAGAGAAAGTAATAAAAAATGGTGTTGTAGATAGGTATAACTAGTTATAACTGCTTTATTGAAATATATTTAATATAGCTATAGGATTTGTCCATTTAAAGTTTATAACCCAGCATTTTTTTATTCAGTTACAGAGTTGTGTGACTATTTTTAAGTAATATTGGAACATCTTCATCAACACAAAAGGAAATCCTGTGCCGTGCGTGGACACTGTCCATTTTCTCCCAGCCTGGTCTCCTCCTTTGCCCTCCTGGGTCTAGTTAGTCATGAATGTGCTTCATTATTTCTATGCAGTTTTCCAGTGTGAATAATTCATATGAATGCAATTGTGTAACATGTGGCTTCCTTTTCTTAACAACGTTGTCAAGGTTCCTGTCTGTTGCCGTGGGTGTCAGTTATTCATTCCCTGTTTGGACCTGAACTAGATCACTGTGTGTGCACCACTGTTGTTTATTCATCGGTTACTGAACATATAAGTTGTTTTCTCTCTTTTGCTATTATGAATAGCATTTCTGTGAATAGCTGAATGACTTTTTGTGTGCATGCGTGTTTGCATTTCTCTGAGGATATACATAAAGTAACTCGTACATGTAGATTTATTTATGGTTTTTTTTTTGAATTGCCGGACTTTTCCCAAATGATTAAGCCACTCTCTTTGTCTCCCGGCAGTGTATGAGACTCTGCTTTCCCTCCAGCTGCCCTACAGTTGTTAGTATCTTTCTGTTTGTTTGATTTTTTGAGGCAGGGTCTCTCAATGCAGCCCTGGCTGCCCTACTCAGTTTGTAGACTAGACTGACCTTGAACTCAGAGCAGACAGTCTCCCCCTGCCTTCAGAGCTCTGGATTTAAAGGCGTGGGACCCCACTCCTGGCCCACGTGATTGCAGCATTCTTAGTGGAAGTAAAGAACTGTTTCATTGTAGTTTGATTTGCTTTCTCTTCTGGTGACTACCAATGTGGACTAGCCTTTCGTGTGTTTGTTGGTCATTTCTATGTCTTTGGTAAATGCTGATCATGTTATTTTCTCACTTTCAAAAGTAGGTTGTTCTTTTATTGCCAAGGTCTGGGTTGTTTATATTGTTTTTCCTGAGAGGTAAAAATTTATTGATTTCTATATTTTTTAAATACCAGTCCTGTTTGGAACATAACAAGTTTTTTTTTATTTATTTATTTTAAGACATGTTTTCTCTGTGTGGCCTTGGCTCTTTTGGAACTTGCTCTGTAGACCAGGCTGGCCTCGAACTCACAGGGTTCTGCCTGTCTCTATCTCCTGAGTGCTGGGATTAAAGGTGTGTGCCACCACTGCTTGGTGAATTTTGAAATTTTTAATGAAGTTTAATTTATCTGTTTGCCTGTATTATTTGTGCTTTTAGTGTCATGTCTAGGAAATCTAATAGACTTTTAACATGTTATTTGTTTTTAAAAAAGATTTTCTTGACTTGAGGCGAAAGTGATTTATTGAAACACTGAGTTCTGCTGTAAGAGACTGTAGGGCTGTAAACAGTCCCTGCCTTCCCCTGTGCTTTATCTCACTGCTCTCATTTCTAGAATTGTCATGTTTGTGACTTGTCAAAGCAACTGTTCGCTGCATTACAAATATAAACACAAGGTTCCTCTACTTCAATTTTACTTGGATACATTATTTCTGAGAACATGTAGTCTGCAGATTATTTGGCAAATGTAGTGTTTTTTTCTGGGCAAGGCTTTTTCCATGCTCTATTACAGAGGTATACTGGGATTATAATTTTGAAAAAGTTCTTGCTACCTTTAACTTTCAAAAAAGTAAGTTTGACTTTTTGCACTGATCTCTTCATCCTTGTAAGGATGTGGAGGTGTTTCCTTCAATCACCAAAAATCAAGCTGAGCAAGCTTGTCAGATAAGGGACCTGTGACACAGAAATGTAATGGGAAGTGTTGGGATATCACTGTTCAGTGTGTGGTCTGAAGGCTGGACCTGCTCTGTGAGCTGCATGTGACAATGTGAGTGAGCAGCAGAAGCATTACCAGCAAGCAGTCTTACATCTGTTTCATCCAAGTGCATAACCACCCCTGCCCTAGTAACTGATGTTTTATTGGTTCACAAAAGTGTTAATTTGTGATTTTAGGAAAAGAGGTGGGGAAACTAGGCTCAGAGAGGATTATCACAAGAATGCTGAAATATTACATTCTTCTTCTTTTTTTGAGTTCTGTATCTTTTTCTGTGTTTTCTCTCATAGCCATAATTATGTTTCAATTTAAATATGAAGTTTATTTTCACTGTGGAAAAACTTTAGGGATTCTAATTTCACTTTTATTGTCAAATATATATTCAGGTTCCAAAGTTATAATTAGATATTTAATTATATTTTCATATGAAAGCCAAGGGATGGGGAGTCTCAAAGCTTTTCATTTGCAGCATCTAGAGAAAAAATAATGTAATTTGAATGTCATCTAGTTCATTTTCCTACCTAAACAGAAGCATAAAGCATCATACAGATGGTCAGAAAAGTAGTTTCTTCTCGGTGGCATGTTTTTGCTCCAGTGTGTGTGACTGTCTGCAGAAGCTCCTCCCTACTTCCTAATACGGCTTGTGAGCTGTTCTCTTTTGAACCTCTTCATCACTTTCTTTAACACTAACAGAGGTTAATAAAAATAATATTTTAAATCAAGAACTAGCAAAATGTTTTACCATGGGGAAAAGAAATACAAATACATTTCTTTCATTGAATAGGATTTGTTTTGGTATTGGTACCCTGGGACCTATTTCCTAGAATGTATGTATGCTGCAAACATCTAATATGCTTAGAATAGGATTTCTTTTCTAGAAGAAAATATGCCTTAGAAGAGATAAGGAATTGATTTTTTAAAAAATATAGGTGTTAAGAAAAAGTAACAGCGTTGTACATTTTAGGCAGAGTGTTATATGGAATAAAAGTTTAATTCTGTAGATTTTACTGTAAGGGTATGCTGAGGAGAGTAAGATGATTAATAAAATATCCCACTGACTTTAAAGACCAAAAAGCAAACACAATTCTGTATTATTTTATTCATGAGAGAAGGATACACTTGGGATTTTGCTTCATACCTGTCTAGATCCAGGTAGGAACTTGGTTGTGGTGAGCATTCTGATTCACATCCTGCTTTTCTAGACTTAACCTCCTGTAGGAGACTGTTCCCATAGTGTGTCGTAGCAAAAATCATCTCTAACAGCTTCCAACAGCTTCGTAGATATTTTCTACTAGCTTACCAGTTCCAAGCAAAGAGAAATCTCTCAACTGCTATTGTTGAAGTCTATGCCTTGGCTTCTGTGTTTAATTTGCGTCCATTTCTATGGTGTGTATGTATGTGGTATGCTCTAATGGGCCGGGACTGGGTCAGTGTCCCACTCCAGTCCAACAGGAACTGCTTGAGGACTGGGGGAGGTGCCATTGTCGGAAGGAAAACTGAGACACTCTTAAGAAAAGAAGCAGCAGTTCAGAGCAGGCAGAACCAAAAATCTGCTCCAAGGTAGACATCTGAAAGTATAGCAAAACAGAGAGGTTGTCAAAGCTGTGCAGAGAAGAGAACCGTGGCCGAGGTAGATGGCGCGCAGCTCTTTCATGCTTAGTCAGCAGTGCGTCTTTCAAGCTCTTCAGAGAATATTGTTTCTGAAGCAGTGGCGTAAAATAATGTTATGTGCGAAAATTCAAAATGACTTATATAGGGAGTAACTGGAGGCAAAAGAAAAAAGTAACGCAGTCTAGACTGCCTCATTTTGCATCTGTATGGGCACATATGTGTGTATGTATGTATGTACTGCCCTCCTGCAGATTCAGTCTGGGGCCCCCAAAGCATGTGACAAGTGCTCAGTTGAGCTCCTCCTTGGGCCTAGCTATTTTTATGAAACCTCCAGACCTTCTCTGAGGGGCTTTGCTTTTTACATTTCGTGTTGCAGCACTAGCCTGTAGTACCAGGGCTAAGAGGCTGAAGCAGGAAGCTTGCCGTAAGTTCAAGGCCAGCTAGGGCTGTTTGAGCTAGGCCCTGCTCAACAAAACAAAACAGGAAGCAACTGAACTGCTGTTTGGCTGGCTGTTTTTCTCTTTCTAGCAGTACATGGTGGGAAGCATCACTCTTAGCTTTTGGCATTGACACAAATGCAGAACTGTAGCAATTAGAGATAAATTAAAATTAGAATTTTAGACTATTTTGAATATGATCGATCCTGATTAGGACTGCTGTCTGTTTGTCTGAATGTTTTACCTGCAGTGTTCACCACCTAAGTGCCTGGTGCCCGCATAGTTTAGAAGAAAGGTTGGGAGCAGTGTGGATGCTGGGAACTGAACCCGGCTTCTCTGCAAGAGCAGCAGGTGAGCACTCCTGACTGCTCTCCAGCCTCTAGGACTGCTTTTGATTTAATTTTTCCAATTTGTATTGTTTTCTGAAATCAACCGAGGTATCAAAAGATCCAGAGACACATATACCAAGGTCAACGTGAGTTAGGAGATGAGGGGCAGGGAGGGGCAGCAGAACTTGAGGAGGGTCAGTTTCCATGTCTTCACTGTACCCCACAGGACTCCAGCTCTGTCGAGAGGGGAGCTGCTTGCTTGGCCTTGAGGTTTCTATGAGTCAATGCAGATAGAACACTAATCTAGTATATTATTTTTAGTGTTCTTCACATAAAAATAAATCAGTAATTCCAAAGAGATAGAGCTCTTGGTAGGACCAGGATCGAGTGAAATTCTTGTAAGGAGGCTTTAAAAAATGATGCCATGTTTAGGGATGTCATGAAGGTTTCATAGTAGATAAAATTCTCGGGTCAGGAACACTTGGAGTTTCTTCTTAAAAGGCCCATTAGCTCAAATATGAAGCAGAACAGTGTAGGACAAGTTGTTTTATGTGAGGCAGAATATCAGGGGCTTGGCTTCTATAGGCCATGGGACAAATCTGATCAGTGGCTATTTATATATAGATGATTTCTTAAAAATGAAGCATAGCTATGCTAGGTTTTTATGTGCTATCTTCGCTTGTTTTCATGTTACAACATCAGCAGTAAGAATAGTTGTGCCCCTCACAGTGATATTTTGGTAAATGATGGACCATATATATGATGGTGCTGTAGGAGGGTATTGCCTAGCAACATGATAGCTGTCTTAGTTTATGTGAGTATTCCGCTCATGCTTACAAAACAATGGAATGTCATAGTGACATTTTCTATCATGATAATCCCTACTTTTAAGCCATGCACAATGATAATCACAACAAACACCATATGTCTCACAATGCTTAGAGCGTTTCTTGTCTGATCTTCTACTGAAAAGATTTGTAAATTCTTAGCTGGGCGGTGGTGCACACGCACTTTTCATCCTAGCATTCGTGAGGCAGAGACAGATGGGTCACTGTGAGTGTGAGTTCGAGGCCAGCCTGGTCTACAGAGCTAATTCCAGGACAGGCTCCAAAACTACAGAGAAACCCTATCTCAAAAAAACAAAAACAAAAACAAAAAAAAAACCACCCAGATTTGTAAATTCTTGGCCTAGAAATACAACTCTCTGATGATTTGGTTTGGAGTTAAGACAGTATAAGAGTGTAGGACAGAAGTCTCAAACTGGTTAGGCCATGTTCCAAATTCAGTTTAGAATCATAGCTTATTTGGCCAAATCATGATTTTATTTAATTTTTTTTTTGGAAATTTGTGTCAATGCACTAAAACTTTCTCTTAGAAAAAAGAACAGAGTGGTGGCTCTGAGTTTGGACTTCATTATTATTTCTTTTTAGATGTGTCTTTCCAGCACTTGTCTTCCAGTACTCCATTACCTCTCAGCCCTTCTTTTCTTGTTGGGTTCCAAGTTGGGCAAACAGTTGAGTTGCTCAAACGTCTTCTGTGTTCATATATACCACTTTTTATAGTTCCAGACAGCAGAGAAATTTGGGATGTGTTTTCTGAGCACTGACTGGAATGTCGTTCTGGGTTGCTCCTGAGAGGCAGATCATACATCTTATTTTAGGCAGAAGAATTGGAGGAATGAGTGGTTTAACTCCTGAGAGGATGAGTGGCTTACCAAGGCTCTTGTCTGCATGGAGTACTAGCTTCCTCTGTGTGAGAGTGGCCTACAGGGTTTGGAGGCAGTCTCAGTGTTGCTCAGAAAATGATTCCAGTTCTTTCTCAGCAGAGACAAATAGCTACTTGTAGACCAAGTGGCATCTATCTTACGTCTTTCAGTTTGGAGCATCAGTTGTTTTATTTATCAGAAGTCATAATTGTTTAAATTACCACCAAATACATAAAGAATGAAGATTGGTGAAGAAATATGAGCTAAAATAAGGAGAGGTCAGGGTTGTGAGGAATGAATCAGAAGACAAATAATATTGGACTGGACTATGGCACAGTGATAGAGTGCTTTGCTAACATTATGAGGACCTAAATTCAATTTCTAGCACTTTATTTTTTTCTATGTATTTTCTCTCTTTTTTACATTAATTTTTTTATTGATTTTATTGAGCTATTCAATTTCTACCACTTTAAACAAGACACACACACAAAATAAAAAAACACAGAATTTAGTTGTGTTGGAACAGCTGGAAGTGGAGAAGGAAAAAGAAAGATGTGGGTTTGGTGCACTTCTTCGAGGCAAAGGTCTGAGAAAGACCCAGCTGAAGATCATTGCTCAGTGTAATTTGTAATGTGTAGAGACAAGGGGGCAGTGAGAGCCTTGAGAGATATGGAGAAAGATAGTGATAGCCTTCAGGTTGCCTGGTTTTTGTTTGTTTGATATTGACTAGAATCATCTGGGAAGACAGAATGTCAGTTGGGGAAATGCCTCCATCATACTACCTGTGAGCAATTCTAGGGCATTTTCTTGATTAATGATTGATATGGAGAGCCCAGTGGGGATGGTGCTACCCTTGGGCCTGTCCTGAGTGGTAGAAGAAAGCAAGCTGAGCAAGCGTTGGGGAGCAAGCCAGTAAGCCCTGCTCCTCTGTGGTCTCTGCCTCAGTTCCTGTCCTGATTTCCCTTGCAAGCTGAAATAAACCCTTCCTTACCAGTTGGTCACGCCATTTTATCGCAGCGACAAAAAGCAAGCCAGGACAGACTTAATGACTGTGTGGGATCCTTAGATTCTTCTCTTGAGGTAGTGAATACCATCTGTAACAAACAAACAAACAAATGGGGAAGTGGAAAAGAAAGACTGGGTCTGTTAAACTTGAAGGAATATTGGGAAAGTTAGTCCAAGTTCTTTGAGAGCAGGACAGAGATGTGGGATAGAGCAATGGCAAGTCACAGGTTTATCTGCCTTAACATGTTGGCTGTCACAGGAAAGATAGGACTTGCTAGAGATTGTAGTCGGAGACGGACTGAGCTGTTCAGAACAGAGGCATCTGCCTTAGCTTTCCTCACGGGTGAGCCAGGGGAGCTGCGGCTTTTGTTTCTCAGCTATGATCCCAATTTACAGAATTTTAGAAGTCATTAATTATCTTCACTTGATGTGATTATATAGTCATGGGGATACATTTTATTGTGGTAGTTTTGACATTCATCTTAATGTTGGTCTGATCTTAGGGTTTTCTTTTTGTTTTTATTGTCTAATTATTTTTCTCCTTGAAATTCAGGTATCATGTTATATCATTGTGTTTTGTACTGGCAGTTTCTACAACATCAAACCATATTTAAAGCAGACCAGATATACTTCCTAGTATTTGCACGCTGTACGTTCAGGGTTCTCAAAGAAGCTAAACCTTGCATTTCATTAGTTCAAGAGTAAATTGCACTGTGGTGGTTAAGTGAATAAATTATTATAACATAAGCAGTTCGATTTAGTCCTGGATTGACACTGTGACTTTGGAAAAGTTATTTTTTTCTTCATGCCTTATTTTCTTAATTTATAAAAATACTGGTAATTATAGCATCTTATAAGATTATAGTAAGCATAAGAGCATGGTACATAGGACATGTCCTGTCCTGTACAAAATAGTTCTTAGGTATTAAAATGTTGCAAGGTGACTAAGGTGTTGAATGTTTGACTTGATTTTTGTACATTTTTTCTGGAATTTTTAATCCATGCTTGAACATAGACAGTTTAAGTTATGTTGGGCAATATTACATTTAATTATGTTACATTATAATAGCTGAAAGGGGAGTTGATAACCTGCAGTTATTTTTATGACTTAGCATTCACCAGGCAGGTCTGTGTTACAGTTGACATGCACCAGCCATAGTCTCTTATTTGGATGAAATGTGTTTAGCTTTCTGTCTCTGTTAGGCAATAGGGGATAATAAATAAACCAGTGGCATATATATCTGATAAAAATGAACCTTAAACCATAGATTCATTAGCTGGGTTATTTTGTTATAGCTATGCTAAACATGTTAAAATGGGCTGATCTTGGCATTCAGAGTGTCCTTTGTATGGTTGACTATTTGTAGACTTAACCTGAAAACTATAGTACACAATTACTGTAGAATAACATTAAGATAATTTTTTTTTACATTCTGTTAACATTTTAAGTTTAAGAGAACTTATTAATGGATTTTGTTTTATCGATGGAAGATATTTTTGTGACCATAACTCCTTATTTTAAAAATGAGTTTCTTTAATATCTGAGTTTTTAAGAAAGAAATCTATATCATGACTATCTTTTTTAATATTTATTTATTTATTTATTATGTATACAATATTCTGTCTGTG
>LOEQ01000476.1:23652-38564 GCA_001685075.1 Bramus lutescens | reverse complement strand
CAATATCTGGGAATATGGGCGCAGTTATTTCTCTCCAAACTTATTCCGGCTGTATGGGGGCACTGTTAATTAGGTCTTTTGTGGTATAACCTGTGTGCCAGGTTTATCTCAAGTCGGCAGTTGAGCAAAGTAATTTTCTGAAGGTGTTCACAGCAACCTTTCAGGAGGGCGTGGTCTATCATACCATATTGGGATAGAAGCAATCCACAGGGTCTCATAATCTATTAACTGTCTGTCCTCTGTCTCTTTAAATACAGGCTGGCCTGTTGAAAACAGATGGGTTGTTCTTCTATGGTGGGACTTCCATAGAAGTGGCACTGTTGTCTTTTCCGTGTATCATAGTAGGAGGCACGTGATGTTTCCTTGTCCAGTATTGCTGATGTTAATTATCGCTGACCATGTGGCTAAGCTGATGACTCTCAGGTTTCTCTCCTGTGAAGTTACTACTGTTCTCTTTCCTTTTTAATTAAGGATGAGTTATGTATATAGCCCATTTCTTATCAAGTTTTAAATATTAAATTCAGTATCCATTAGTCTTTAACAACTTATTTATTAGTTGATATTCCATATAAAAAACATTTTCATTTTCACTTATATATATTAATATATATTTATAGATTGTAATTTTATTCACTGTGTTATAGTACATAGTATTTGGCTATAGTTTAATGTCACCATTTTGATGCTGAAATTGTAGAGAGGACTTCTGGGTTCTCATCATGTGTCCCCATCATTTTTGGGTTCTTTGTAAAACAACATGTTCTGGGCTCATCTTGTACTTTCCTTGCTCTAGTCTGTGTTCAGCCCTTTCTTTAAGAAGAACAGATTCCTTTCAGTAGATAATGATGCCGAGAGACGAAGATCTCAGGGCTTACAGTGTTCATGCTGCTGGTGTAACATTGCTCTCAGAATGTCCAGAGTGGGAAACCAGTGACTATTTGTGTCACAGCTTTGGAAACGGTGCTTTGTAACTGCTGAGGCTAGGTCATCAGAAGCTTCGCAACTTTGTCTGAGTGCTCCCAAGTGGAATGTTTTCTCCTGGACACTGATCAGTTGCTGCATATGGAAAAATTAAGCCACATGAAGAAGCCACGTTCATGGACTCTGCCTGGCACTCCCAGATGAGCCCTGTCCTGTGCTTAACATCAACTGCTAGCCATGTTAGGAAGCCATCTTGGATGTTTTAGCCTAGTTGGGTCAGCAGATAACAGCAGCTAGGCCAGTAGCATTTGGTGGAAAGGTAATGACCACACAGCTAGTAATCCCCTCAGCTTTTGTTCTATTGTTTAGTAGATTTTATTATTCAGATCAGGGACAGCTGCAATTGCCAAGATGTTTTGTTATTTGTAGTTCCCCAAAGGAGAAACTGCAATGCACCACCCATGGATAAAAAGTGGTTTTTTTTTTTTTTCAGGTGGGAAAAGCAAGGCAAAGCAGAGTGAACAGGCTAGCTTTGCACTTTGACAGACTCCTGGATGTAGGATGTAGGATGTAGAGGCAGTTGCTAGTGGGCTGGTACCTTGGTCCTGGGGTAATTAGTGCAGCTGGCTTGTGGTCCAGGGTGTGAGACCTGGATATAGGATGTAGCTGGACTCTGGAGCAATGGCTTCCTGTGAAAGTACTATGAAGCAGAATTCTTTCTAAGTCTGGGCATTGATTGGCCTTGGGAGGATCACCGTCTTGATGATCAGCAAGACCTTCCTCCCCCAGATATTGATATACCAGAAAATAAAGAAACATGACTAACACAGGGGAGATAATGAAATGGCTTCACGTATTACCCTCACCCCCACTACTCTCAGCCCTGTCTGAGTTTTGGAGTAGTAACTAAGTAACCCAAGACATGCATTTCTACAGCCCACCTACCTTTCTACCTGTCTGTCCGTTTAGCTTTCCATTTACTTATTAACTTAGAAGTTAACTATTCACCCATTCTGGTAACCATGGTTCCAGTCCAGTACCACAGATTACAAACTAGCTTTCTTCCTTGCAGGGTTTAAGAGACCTGGGCTCTGTTGTTCTCAGCATAGTTACTATAATTCAAATTCAGATTAAGTAGTTTCAGTAATAGTAATTTATGCCACTATGAAACAGATTTATAATGTTCATTTAGTTTTTAATTCAATGTTCATTTAGTTTTTAAAGGTAAATACCACATACAGCAAAGGTCACAAATTCTAAGTATGCAGTTCAATGAATTTTGAAAATGTATGTACTCTAGCTACCTCCACTGCTGTCAAATATAGAATGCTTTCGCTGCACTGGAAAGTTTCCTCATACTTATCCCAGTGCCCAGCTTACTCACAAGGCTTCAAGTTGGTGCTAAATGTTGTTAGGAGGTCACAGTTTCTCTTTATAGGATCTGTTCTACTGGGTACTTGAAAGTCCCTAAGATGGTTGCTGGCTGCTTCTGCCATGAGTGGTGATCCAAGAAAGGGGCACACGTCAGCCTTATTGAGTAAGTTACTGAATTGACACACATTCAAGGGGAAAGCTATCAGATTCTATCTTGTAAAGGAAAGAGTGTCAAGGAATTTAGGAATGTATTTTAAAAATGTCAACAACTGAGATGCTTAAAGAAGTTTAAATAAGTCTGTAGTAACAGGATAGCAGAAATAACTACTGCTAAAAGTATATTTCTGTATATATGATCTCATAATTGATATGCTACCTTATAATTTTTAAAAATAACCTGAGATAAAATTGTGTTATGTTTACTGATATTTGTACAACATATCTGACCTGATAATCTAGTCACCATTATTTCTAATTAGATTTTTATAGGAATATGTTTTCATGATATTAAATGTTTTTCTCCCAATAATGGTTGTTAATTTTCAATTATTATAGTTTGTTTTTAATTACATTTATTTTAATACAGAAAGATGTTATATTTTCTAATATTTTAATTCATTAGTTATATTTTTATAAATTACCTTTTAAACATTTTTTTTTCTTTCATTTTTTGAGACAAGGTTTCTCTGTGTAATAGCCCTGTATGTACTGGAACTTGCTCTGTAGACCAGGCTGGCCTCAAACTCACAGAGATCTGCCCTTCTCTGCCTCCCAAGTGCTGGGATTAAAGGTGTGAGCTACCACTGCCTGGCTAAAATATTACCAAATAATTTATAAATATTTTTTTCTTGTTTAGATAGTGTACTACCAATTTAGAAGTAAATTGTTTATGAACTAAGGAGATGTTGATAAAGTACCCACTGCACAGGCATGAAGAATTTAGATCAGATATCCAGAACCCACAGAAAACTGAGCATGATCGTATGGTCTGCTAACCCTGAGGCTGCTGGGTATGTGGAGGGTGGAGACAGAAGAAGCCCCAGAGCTTCTTTGACTAGCCAGCCTAGACAAGTTATAGACCTTCATTCAGGCAGTTGAAGAAAGCTATGTGTGGCCTCCACATTCAGGCATGCCAGCATTCAGACATCATACACAACACAGCTTTACTGCACAGCACATACACACAAAGACTGGAATTATGGAGTTAGAAAATAGCAGAAGGAATCTGGTACACTGATGATTCATCATTAAGATACCTAGTTTCCCCATTACTGCAGGCTTCTCTTCTGCTTTTATCCTTCCTGGTCTTACTTGTTAGAGTTGTTTGCCCAGGAATTCTGTGCTGCTAATGGAAAAGAAACAAAGGACACGTTGGCGTCTTCCATTTGCGTTTAACAAAGAGCCCTTCATTAGCAGCCTCAGTTAACCACTGATGATGCATTTGGTATGAACACCAGGGTTTTGGAACGATTGTAAGTTAGGCAGCATCCTAGGTTTCACACTTGGAACTCTGCTAGCTGATTTTCTGTCCTTTTACAAGAGTGATTCTTGGCCTTGTTGTCCAGTTCCAAACATAGGGGCTTAAATAGCATGTATTGTTTATACTTCATCTCTTGTGTTTCACTAACAGGGCTTCAAACTGTACCTTGATAATAGATACTGATTAAACTTAATTCTTCTAAAGCTATGAAGATGAAATGCTAAGAAGGAAATTCAAAAATCTAATTATGAATTTATCCATCTTTTGATCCAAGATAAAAGTATGTAATACTTATATAATTTAATTTTATTAAAAATCTTGAAGCTTTCTGGTGGGAAAAGGCGATATGATTTAGTATTTGTATATTTATTCACTAGAAGCAAAAATTATTTGCAGGAAATGTCTGGCTCTCTCACATTCTTCTTGGTGGCAAATGATTACTGGTTTGTACCTGTCCCAACTGATAAGGACCTTGTCATAAGTTCCAAAGATGGAACTTATATATATAAACTGAAGAAAATATTAGAAAGCAAGAATATTACTGATTTTCTGTGCCTCTTATTATGAAGGCCTTTAGTACTTTTTGTTCTAAAACTCTTTCATTGTTACACAAACATGTTATTTTATGGTAAACATTGTTTTGTCTAGTCTTTTATTTTCTCTATGTCTAGGATTATTGAGAAATTATTATAGATGAAATAGATTAACTTTATTGTTTTTATAGATAAAGTTCAAATTTCACCTACATCCAGTGCTAAAAATGAGAACATGAATATCATTTCTAAATGAACAAACAAACAAAAAATGCCACCCAAAATAGATTATCTTTTAAAAATTTGACTTCTACGGGGGATGGTGGCTTAATCAATCATAGAGCCAGATGACTTTCAAGGTTTAATTTTTAAATTTTTTTGTGATTGTTTCCAAGTAGGATTGGATGAAGCAGCTTCAGCTATTATATAAAATTCTTTATAAACATTTAACTGATCTCTTAGTTTGCTCTTGGTTTTCTCTTCTTGTGTTTTAGTGTGTACGTGTGTGCATGCATGTGCGTGTATGTTTCCATCCTCAGATGCCCTCCTTCATCATACTCTCCTTGTAGAATGGAGATGTGCTTCCTCGGATGTAAGATCCCTTTACTTGTTTGGAGTTCCTGCTTTCCTGCCAGGAGGGCAGCCAGCAATCCTCAATGATCCTCTTGTCTCCAACTGCTGAGTTTTGGGGTTAGGTGGATTCTGGGATTGAACTCCAGCCTCTTGGTTTTCTTTTAAATTCTGATTTTCTAAGACAAATATACTTCCTGACAGCGGGGTAATTATTGCTTTTTGTTGTTGTTTGTTTTGTTTGGTTTGGTTTGGTTTTGATTTTTCAGGACTGGGTTTCTCTTCATAGCTCTGGCTGTCCTGGAACTCAGTTTGTAGACCAGGCTGGCCTCAAGCTCATAGAGATTCACCCACTTCTGCCTCTTGATCATTTGATAGTTGCTTTGTATTTCATGCATTTTTTTGGTTAATTTTTTTCATAAAGTATACTTTGATCATTTTCTTTTCCCTCCCTCATATCCTCCCAGATCCTTTTCACTACTGGACTCACCGTACTTCATGTTCTTTTCCTCTCAAAAACAAAAACAGAAACAAACAATACACAATAAGATTCCCCCCAAAATTAGCAAAAATCAAAATAAACAAGCAAACAAAAAACCAAAATGAAGCAAAAAGTGTACAAAAAACATGGACTCTGTTTTACAAGTGTTAAACATGAGGCCTGCCTGGGGTATCTCCAGTGGTACTCCACTGCAGAAAGCGGATTCTTTTCTTTTCCAGCAAGTATCAATTGCAAATCTTCTTGGTTAGGAATGGGACGTTTTGTCCACTTCTTCTTGCTGGTATTTTGTCTGTTGTGAATCTGTACAGGTCTGGTGTGTGCTGTCACAATCTGAGTTCATATGTACATCAGTCCTGTTGTGTATGGAGGACACTGTTTTCTTGGAGTTGTCATCATCTCTGGTTCTTACTGTCTTTTTCCTCTCTCTTCTGCATTGATCCCGGGGCCTTGAGCGGAGTTCAATGGAGATTGCCCATCTCGGACTGAGTACTCTAAAGCCTCCTATTGTCTGTATTATCTCCAGCTGAGGGTCTCTGTGTTACTTGTTATCTACTGCAAGTAGAAGCTTCTCTCATGAGGGTTAGGTGATGCTTTGACTTATGGGTATAGCAATATGTCATTAGGAATCATTTTATTGCTATATTCTTCTTAAAGAATAATAGCAGCAGCTTTCCCCTAGGCCCACAACTTTTCTCATCTTAGTTCTTGGCTACTTGAGCAGTGTCAGGTATGGACTCCATCTCATGAAGTAAGCCTTAAGTCCCATAAAGTAGCTGGTCACTCCCATACCATTTGTGCCATTATTTCAGGCAGGTCACCGTTACAGGTCACAGGGACTGAAGCTGGGTGATACTGAAGATAACTTCTTTTCCAGTAGCAAGCAGAGCACCTTCCAGCACTATGAATGCTAGTCAGTAGGAGTGAAGCTTCTAGTTGGGCACCCGTTCAATTTTCCATGTTCTGCAACC
The DNA here is from genome assembly GCA_001685075.1 of Bramus lutescens. Taxonomy (NCBI): domain Eukaryota; kingdom Metazoa; phylum Chordata; class Mammalia; order Rodentia; family Cricetidae; genus Bramus; species Bramus lutescens. The sequence goes on along the minus strand of LOEQ01000476.1, from coordinate 32,216 downwards.
CAAGTAAGTGGTATCTTTAGCAATAGGGCCTTACTCTTGGGTTGCAGAGAGTTAATAGATAGCCTTAGCAGTAGCCTGTGATGTTTGGGGTAGGAAGTGTCCATGAGATCCCTTTAACCAATAAAATGTAGCCCATTCTTGTTACTGGAGGTTTTACTCTGTGGCATAAACACCTGCTGGGACATTGTGTTCCCCTTTATGAGATGATGCCATTTAAATTCCTTCCATAAATGTGTGTATTTTAGGAAGCTTCTATAGTAGTAGGCTCCCATGTAACTTTTTAAAACTCCTTTAGTGTTAGTTGTCCTTGGCCACATTTCCTCCTTTATTCTCTCTTCACCTTCATTCCCATTTAATCCTTCTATTCTAGTTCCCCCTTATCTCTTTCTAACATTGTATTCTGAAGATCCCCTCCTCCCTCTGGTCCTTTATGAGCTAACCTCTCTGGTTATTCAGATTGAAACATTCAATTGGCCTCAGCTTGTTTCAGAGAAAAAGAAACTAAAGTACTGATGGTTAAGTGATCTGTCCAAGATTATACAGCTTGCTAATGGCAGGAAACCTCTGCCTTAGGCTGTACTTCCTGGGTAGTGCTGATACTTTGTTCCCTGCCACCACTGTTAAAGCAACTTTCTTGCCAGTTCACACCGAGTAGTGGCCAGTCTCTCTGTGTCTACTTTTAATAGAAAATAATTTTTAAGCTTGGAAGTATGAGAAGGAATCAAATGAGAGAATTTGCTGTGTTTAATTTATTATTTGGTTTGCATCTTCAGTCTTTCTGTGAAACTGGTGGCACAGGGTCTCTTTCCCCAGACCCTGAGCAGTGAGTTTCTTATGGAAGGAGAACCCACTGAAGGCTTTTAATTTTGGATTGTAGCTCACAGGGTTAAGGCAAGAGCCCCCTGCAGGTCTTTCAAAACTTTCTTATCTAGAACCTTAGCTATTTAATTTCTGGTCAAGATGTTCAGTTAAAGATAGTTTCAAGTGTACCTTTGTTCACTTCTGCATTCGAAAAGCTCACAGTGATACGAGTAAGCCTCCGAGGCCTGGGGAAGGTTATTTTGGAAACAGCAGGTAGAAAAGAAGCTTAGCTTTTTAGAAATAAGACCCTAATTTCTCACAGGGTCTGTGTCACTGCTAGTCTGGCGTCGCCTAATTGCCATCGGGAAAGGATTGCTTTCTTAAAAGGTAAAAATGGGGAAAATGTGCTTTTTCAGAAAATGATTGCTGGGGTATATTGATTAATATCTAACCTTAAGAATTTTATGTAGGCATTTCACCATTATAATTTTGAAATATGGAAAGTCCTTGCAAACATTCTTAGATTGCCTTCTGTCTGTCTGCCTTGTAAAAGATCCTTTTAGTTAAATGGACCATCCTCCTTAAATGACGTCATTAGCTCAGATTGAAAAGACATTGCCTGCAGGGAAATCATTTAATTGAACCAAAGTGCCTTATCTCTGTAGCTCTTGGAGCGGTTCGCTCACTTTTATCTTCAGATTGGATAATTTATATTAGATAATTTTTTCAGCTCCACGATTGGTAAAATGTCGAGGAAAGGAATCTCTTGTAAAAGTATTTTAGTGTTTTGTAGTTTTCATTTCTATGTTAGACTCACTAGTTCTTAAACTGTGTGGTCAAGTCTTGTTTTTTCAGTGCAGTGTTCTAGTTCGTTGGACTAAATTGTTAATGCATTTAGGTTATTCAAGTCGCTAACTGCAAAATAAATTTTTGTGACTTAGTATAGCAATAAGCCAGTTACTTTTGCTCGTGGAATAGTTTCCTACTACCAGTTTTTGCTTTTAGGTCACAATTATTAGTGCGTGTGTGTGTCTGTCTGTATATATGTGTATGTCTGAAGTTGGTATGCTCTTATAGGTGTATGTCGCTGGTAATAACTGTACAGTCATAAGATACCGAACATTGCTAGCACTTTGGAAAGTTTTGTTGGCTCTTTTGTAGTCAGCTACCTGCTGTCGTTTCCATCTCTTGGCGATCAGTAAGGTTTGCTGCTTTGTTGTTCTACCTTTTCTAGAAGATGATATAAATAGATTGCAGTATGTAGCTAGACAGCCCTGACTGCTTACACTCAGTGTGACACTTTTACAATTTGTACAAGTTATTTCATATGCCGATAGTTTCTTTTTAATGTTGAGAAGTAGCCCAGCGTGTGGAAGTACCACAGCTTGGCATTTCATTTACTCATGATGGATATTTGTGTTCCTTGCAATTTTGACCAGTATGAATAAAACTTTTATAAATATTTCCATTCATGTGTGTGTGTGTGTGTGTGTGTGTGTGTTGCATTGCTGGGAATTGAACTTAAGGCCTCATATACTCTAGGTAAGCATTCTAGCACTGAGCTCCATTCCCAGACCTGAACACACATTTTTGAGGCTTATGCTTATGTTTTCACTGGGAGTCGAGTCTGTATGAGAAGCTAATATGCTGTTTTCACAGCGTTTTTCTCAGCTGCTGTGTGTGCTCAACAGCATTTGGTGCTGTCCATCTCTTCATTACTTTTGGTAGGTGTGTTAACTTTATTTTTACTATCTGTTTATTTAATCTTTAAAACTTAAGCTTTAAAAATAAGAACAGCCTAACTATAGCATCTACCTAGTTGTTAGGTGAGACTGTTTTGTGTATATTTGTTTTGGTTCATGGCTCTAAACTGATTATAATCATACTACTTTAAAAGACTGTACTGAATCTAGTGCATTCTACTCAGTTTTGCTACTATAAATAGTGAAGCCATTATAAAATAATTGGTTATGTTCCTAATATACTACCCGGTAATGTTGGTTGAAGCAGTACATAACTTTTCACCTCTTACAGTGAAGAAATAACTTCATTGCATTCTTTGGAAACTGTATACACTGGTAATTCAGAAGAATTATAACTTAATTATCTTAATGTGATATATGCTCTTGCTATTTGAACTTCTTTAAGAAAGATATTTGACTATTATAATCTTGTTAATTCTCTAGTTTCAAGTTTTCCATTGTCTTAGCACAATAGAAAGTATTGATATGTTTGAGACTATATTTATAGAGTATGGTGGTCATTAATAATCTTAAAGTCCTACTGATATGTGGTTCTTGTTTTTCTGATTAGAGCAGCACTGTTTTGAAAATGGGAAAAGTTATTTTACATAAAAATTGAGGCTGAGCTATGCTGTCCAGAGATTTCTTTAAAATCTCAGAATCCTTATTTAACTGTTTTATCCTGGATATTTTTTAAATAAATCCTTAAATATGTAAATACATTAATTTTAAAAGCAGATATGATATATAAAAATTTCTTCTTAAAACAACTACTTTGTACCATCTTACTGAAGTAGAGAACATTAGCCAGTAGAACATACACTAAAGTACATCAGAAATTGATTAGAACCACAAACCTTTCCCAAGCTTTCTTCTAAAGCTAGTTTGCACTTTCCGCCTTATTGTTTCATGACTCAGATGTGAAATTCAAATGTAAGGATTCTAAACTCTCACGGTAATAATCTGCAAGGATTCCATGGATATAGGTGTTCTATCATTTCTATCATCCATTCCCTTTGAACTTCACCAACATCAGTTGGAACAACATCCAATTTTCTGCAAGTCTCTAGTTCACTGCTAGGTCAGCGAACTTTTATGGAGAAGAGACTGAAGTAGCAGATGGGTCTAATACAGGTAATAGGCAACTTTATGTGTGTCCAGGTGAGAATGTTACTTGCTTCTAGACCTAAGTAATTAGGGGGTAAGAATCCTCCGATAATTCAGCCAATAAAGGTGTTTAATGATAGAACGAACAGTTAGAGGTGATGATTAATTAGCCCGGGCACTTTGGTCTGGCCAGTGTGCATGCAGCAGTACTGGCCATCAGCTGGTAGGCATGCAGTCTTGTAAAGGGCTTTCTGCGCTGACACTGGTCATATATCATTGCAGCTGTGCCCTTTGATTACTGGGAGGGCTTGCAGAGTGATTAATAGCCAGGATCAATGTTTCTGCCCAGCACATGACATTTGGTCACAGAGCAACCATATACTTATTCCCCTTTGGCACAACGCTTAGGAGGAATGAAGGATGAGACCTGCCAATTTATAGCTGAAGAGCTTCCAGTTTATAAAATGAGTCAACTTTGACTGTACAAAATTATTCCCCATTGAAATAATTAGTGCAGCATTAAACACAATTAGAACTAAAACTACAGGAGCATGCTCGCTGAATTCAGGCCAGTTGACAGATGGTTAAGGCCTGATATTTGGCTGCCTGTGTTGACCAAGAGTTATTATTTTTCTGAGAAAATAAAAAAGCTTGGAAGTAAATAGTGGCTAGTTTAAAAAAAAAAAGGTAGTATGATACAAAATAAATAATTAAAACACACTGCAATGTCCAATGTGACAACTTCATGTCTGTAACACAAGTGATATTAGTATACTATGCTTATTAGTATACTATGCAGCCATTAAAGCAGACACTATTAAAACAGTACTGTTTCTATGAGGATCAGTTTAATGTGACAAGGTCTTGTTTAATGACAAATATTGGGCTTCAACTTAGCTTTTGCAGCACTTACAAAACTTTCTAGAATAATAATTTTGTAGATAGCAGATATCAAGACCTTAGCTAATAATAAAAAGTTTGGTCAAAAATATTTTAAACCTATAACCTTTACTTTGAAATTTTTATATGTGTAAATTATTTCCCTATGTTAATTACATCATCATATAGGAAAAAGACAGTTTCTTTAAGTTCTCAATAAAGCCTGTGTATTCTAATAGTATAATGTGCATATATATAGCTATATACTAATATGTATATATGCATAGCATATATCACAGTATTATGTATAACAACCATATAATATGTAATATATATTATATATAAATAGTATATATTATATAGACACCACACTGTATACTTTATATATATTAAACACTATAATCTATAAATATAACATAGTTATATATAATTGTACTTATAGTTATTGTGCTGCTTGCAATTAGTAATTGGTAACACTGTCTAACTGACTAGGCTCATATTGACTGTGATGTTCTAGCTGGCTTTCTGTGGCAGTTAGTTAACAGAATATTTTACTGTTTCCCCACTGGTGCTTGATAGACTTTCTTTGTGCTGAGTCATTGTACATTCTCTTCCTAATTACTCAAAAGAGACCACTCAGGAAAAACTGCCAAGGTTTGTTGAGTATACTATAGCCCTTCAAAATTATTTCCAATACGTGTGCCTATAAGTGTGTGTTTGTGGTATATGTTGCATAAAGCGTGTACTTTGAAGGACACAAGAACTTAAGATTTAGAAGAAACTATAAGAAATTTATATTAATAGAATTCCATTGTCCAACTTTTGTTTAAAATTAGATTACATTTCTGTTGTAGTTTACATCAGGTAATTTTTTTTACAGTGTTTTTCTACTGAATTATTAAAAAGAGGTCCAGACTAACGTGCTGTTTGGTGTTTATCTGCTCTTCATTGCAGTTAGCAATAGGTCACTTTACATTTTAGTACTTTGAAGTTAATCACTTGTTTTTGACATGTTTCCATTTCTTAATCTGTACTGTAAGAAAATAGGCTAATTTACCTGCCTTCGCATATTGCCCTCTTTCTTAAGAATTCTATGAACTAAATTTTCCTGTTGACTCCTTTCCTTACCTAGTAAACCCTGGTAAGATGAGGCATGAAAAGGCTAGGTGCTTTGTTTATTTAGGAGTATGGCCTGCTGATGTTCTGACTGTGTGACTGTACCAGTCGCAGGCATCTAAGGCACCTTTGAAGCATTTTATAAAATGCAGCTCTTCAAACTGGTTACTTTCCTGTTCCTAGAAGCTATGGTGAGAGTTTTCATTCTTAGATTTTTAATGCCCATTCTTCACCAAAAGCATTCATGTTAAGCTGACGTGTTTGAAAGGAGGTTAACAGTCATTTGGGGGTTGTGAATTAGAGCACAATTCTGAGGTTCGACTAAAAGGAACTTAGTTTCATTCTCACTCATGCTGATGAGATAGCTGGACATTGTGTGCATGAAAACCAAAACTGAGCTTAATCGATTCCTTCCAGGCTGTGCATTCTTTCTCTTCCTTCATTTCCTGTCCCAAGTGAATATATAAATGTTCAAATGATTAAAATTTAATTAGTAATGAGGAAGGGATGCTGTGTGTTGAGTTAATCACTTATTAGATAATTGCTCTCAAAAATAGAATATTGAAGAGGGAGCTTTTCCTTAAAAAAAAAAAAAGTCCTGGACAGCTCAGTAGTTGAACAAAGTCAAAGAACTGTCCTCAGAGAGTCGAGATATTTTAGGACAGTCACTTCGTGGAGGAAGTCTTTGTTTAGCTGCAGATATATTGCAATTCAGCAGCCATGGCAATGTTGAAAGGAGGGCCCGTTGTTGTACAGTTAAGAACCTTCTGACTGGTACTGGTGTTCCTCCCTGTCCTCTCCGACTCCTCGCATCTTGACTCAGTTCCACCCCCGACCTTCACAGACCACTCTCCCTTTCCAGGGCAGTTCTCTGGGGTCATTCCTCACCTTTAGCCTGTCTTGGTTATTGCAGAGGGTTTTGTGTGGTTTTTAAATTTTGTTTATCCTCTCTAGAATGTGATTTCTGCTAGTTTTCTCTGTCTTGGTCAATACTGTTTCCCTTGTTCTAGAATGGTGGGCCTTTGATGAGTATTAGTTGAATGGAGGATTTCACTCTTGTACATTAAACTTTGGTTAAAAGGATCTCTCCCTACCCCTGTGACTTGTTTCTGCAGTGACTCAGTTATGTGTGAACTATGGCCAGTATGGTGAGAGGGGCCCTGCATTGGTCAGGTTTACAGAGCCTCAGCTGGACATGGCTCCACTTGTGCTTCTCCACAGGATCCGGTCTTTAGAGCTGAGGCTCAGTGCCCAGCTTATGTCTGTGCTTCATCTTAGATCACTGTACCTCACTCTACCTGACCTTACCTGCCAGACCGTGTTCTCAGGTCTGAGTACTCTAAGTTTCTCCCACAGCCATGTGGAACTTTTTCATGGCTTTGTTCTCTGGGATGAGCCATGTAACTGACCTATATATTCATAAGCAGAGGCTGTAGGTTGCATATAGGTAGTTGCCTGAGGATATGGATAAGGCTCATTGGGAGTCTCTCTGGGTTAGAGTCCGGGGCAGGGAGAAAAGAGATGAGGATACCTTAGGAGTCCAAATTCCTAAAGTTGAGTTTAGTATTCTGCATTATTATGATGGTATGCATTTGCCAAATCTGGAGGATAAACTGTGTTTTAGTTAATAATCTTGTTAGCTTGATGACTAACTTCATAATATTTAGATACTTATTATGTGGGTCTCCATATGTTCCAGGGACACGGATACCAGGGGGAGCTTCATGTCAGCATTGTGTTTGAAACCTAGCCTCCTTAAAACTCAAAAGACCTGTCCTTGTTCTGGAACTTGGCCATACTGGAAGGAGTTAGCAGATTGCTACTGAAAGTGACTGTCAGCACACCTCATGTGCAAAAAAATGCTAATTCATTCTGTCCTAGTATTTTATTATGAAAAATTCCAAGCATACTGTAAAGAAATGGAAGAATTTTACCATGAATATTTACATATGCAATATTTAAGTTTTATCATTAAAATTTCCTTTCCTTGCTTTATCACAGACCAGATTTCACTCTTAATTAATTTTGCTCATTTATTTATGCTTATCAAAGTAAGTTGCTAATACTAGTATACTTCCCTTAAATATATAGATATGAGAATTTACTTTTAACAAGAAAGGACAAATTTCAGTTTAAATTCCTAATGTTTTAAAAGAAAACAAATTTTCCCCACAATTGTTGAATTCGCTGTTCATCAGTGAGTTTCCATATTCACTGCGTGCTAGTCTTATTCAGAGGATACCTGTGTTGATAATTATGTGATGACTCATATCCAATTTTGCTCAGGTAAATAGGATGTTATGACTGTGAAGATGAATGTGAGTGATTCATTTCCTTCAGAAGCAGATTCCGGCTTAGAGCTAAAGCCACACATGGAGATTAGAACTCTGGGTGGTAAGCAGTGGCCTGCTGCTAAATGCTCCTCCCTCTTTGCCTCTTGCAATGGAGAAACTTCCACTTTGCTGCATTTGCTGATTTCTGTTGGCACATGCTCCTGAGGGTTTTGCAATGGCCTTCTGCTATTCTGCTGGTGAATATTCCCCACTCACCCAAGCTCCTCTCCCACCCTTGTGCCTGTCCCAGACATTTAATAGTTCTTTCTTAGATGGAGACTCTTAGACTCCTGAGAGTTTATCTCTCTTCTCTCCACCCTTGGCTGTGTTCCTGCCTACACCGAAAGAAAGCCTTTCCTCTACTAACTTAATTGATGGAAATCACAAGAAGAAATCTAAGAGCTCTAAGAAATAGTTAAGGAGTAACTTAAAGAGCTGGACATTTAAGGCTTCAAAGGGTGGATGCTTCTGATGAGTCTTGTTTATGCACTTATTTTTATTTATTTATTTTACGTTTTATTTTTTATTTTTATTTTATTAAAAATTTCCACCTCCTCCCATCCTCCCATTTCCCTCCCCCTCCCCC
>LOEQ01000476.1:0-14037 GCA_001685075.1 Bramus lutescens | reverse complement strand
GGGTGCTGTAGATGATAATTGAAATATTAGTAATTCATGTGCAGCTGCTAAGCCAATAGAAAACATCAATTATCCATATGGACAATGGAGTTACTATAAGATATTAATTCAGATATATCAGATTTGTGGCTAGGTAAGAGCATCTTGAAAAAGTTTGAAGAATATTGTGGGAAGACCAGATATATGGATAAGATATTTTGATAACTCAAGAGAAATGATGAGACCTTAAACTAAAGAAATAGTGGTGAGGAGATTAGAGGAAGGGATGCCTCAAGAAATATATTTTGGAGGTAGAGTTAGCCAGATTAGTGGCTGATTTGATGTGGCCAGCAAAGGAAGAGGCAGAAAGGAGTCTGGTGTTCTGAAATGACCGTACAGCTGTGGTTCCGTTTGTCGAGCTGCCAAAGGATGAGAGTTGGAGTGAGGAGAGAGGGGTGGTTAAATGGTAGAAAACAGGTGTTTGAAAATATGCATTTGAGGTTTAGGAGGAGGAGTTTTGACTGAGCTCTTCAGCATAGAATAAGAATGGTAGGCACAATTGAGAATTTTCACTGGAAGGGATAGGAACCATTTGGAGAAATGAAAACAGAGAGGCTGGGGCCCTCAAAGAGTCTGTCATCCCTAATTGGGATGAGGAGATGAATCAGAAGATGGGAACAGGCTGCTTAAGAGTTAAGACCAAGAGGTAGTTTTGCTGGATGCCAAAGGAGGGACAGTAGATACAGGTGCTTCAGAGATAGCAGAGAAAGATAAATACTAGGAATTGTTTGCTGAATGTGGGATTTATGGTTGCACTGATTTTATGAGACATCTGGAGTGGCGTGAGTAACATCAGATTGCAGTGGGTGGGGCAATGAGTAGTGAGAAACAAACTAGTTTTAAAAAACATGGCAGTATGTTCTTGGAGTAATTCTCAGCAGTAAGTACAAGTTAACTGTTAGCAAACATGACAACTGGATGAGTCTCCAGGCAGTCATACTTAGTGGGAAAGAAAAAAAGCCAAACTCTGAAGTGTAAACAGAGACTAGTCTTTCATTCCTGGCTGCCCAGACCAGAATAATCACATAGAACTATATTAATTACAACACTGCTTAGCCAATGGCTCAGGCATATTCCTAGCTAGTTCTTACATCTTAAACTAACTCCTCTCTATTAATCTGTGTATCACCATGAGGCTATGGCCTACTGGTAAGGTTCTGGCAACTGTCTCCTTTGGCATCTACTTGGCGCCTCTCTGACTCTGTCTACTTTCTCCCTATATCACTGTTCAGATTTTCTGTCTGGCTTTACTCTGCTAAGCCATTGGCCCAAACAGCTTTATTAATCAACTAATAAAAGTAAAATATATACAGAAGGACTTCCCATGTCACTAAATGTTTATTATTGTATAATTCCTAGTATATCCTTGGAATGGAAAGATTATAGACATGGAGAATAGAGGATGGTTGCCAATATTTGGAGAAATGAGGGAGAGATGGGTGAAATGTGGGTGAAATTACAAAAGTGGAACAGAAAGGACCTTTGTACCTAATTCAGTGTTTTCACTGTCCTGTACACATTAGCCTGTGCAGGTGATAAAGTTCTGTAGAGCACACACACACACACACACACACACACACACACACACACTGAGGGAGGGAGTACAAGATGGAAAAATCTGAGTAAGATAGGTGAATTGCATATTCTGGGTGATTTCCTTTCCATCCATCCATCCATCTATCCATCCATCCATCCATCTATCCATCCATCCATCCTACCATCCTACCTTCCTTCCTCCTGCTTTTTAATTTTAATGTTTATGAATGTTCTGCCTATATGTATATCTGTGCATCATGTGTGTTGCTAGGAATTGAACTTTGGTTCTCAGGAATAACAGCCAGCATTCTTTTTTTTTTGTGGGGGGGGCTTGAGTCAGGGTTACTCTGTGTAACAGCTTTAGCTGTCCTGGAACTCACTCTGTTCCATAGAACTCACAGAGATCTGCCTGCCTCTGCCTCCTGATTGCTGTGATTAAAGGTGTGCACTACCACTGCCTAGCTGCAGCCAGTGTTAACTTCTGTGCATCTCTCCAGTCACAAGTTTTCTATTTAAGTCAGGATTTCAGTAAGACTTGTTTTTTTAGAACTTACTGTCATGTAAAGTTGTTATATCAGAGCATAGCCCTCCACCATACCCAACTCCTGCAGCCCTGCCTACCAACTCGAATTCTTGTACTGTTTCTTACAACTTCATGAGTCTATAATTATCTAAATAAAAATTCCATGGTTCAGCAAGGTTCTTGACATATTCTAAGTTTATAGTAAATGTTCATTAGAGAATGACAATCATGCCTTATTGTCATGGAATAGACAAAAAATTTCCAGTTTACTTTGAAACAAAGTTCTGAGGAGTTGAACTTAGTAAGTTTAGATTCCAATTGTGGAATTACTTTCTTAAAGCAGCATTTGTTGGCACTCATTGAGATATATTGACTAGAAGCTGCTGAACTGGGAAAGCCTGTAGTATGCCAAGATATGCCTACGGAGGATGCTAACTTATTACAAATTACCATGCATCTCCAAGAGGGCAATAAGGCTCATTATAGATTGCCCAAAATGGAAAACAAAGAGTTTTCACTTTTATATTCTCAGCAGAGAGACAGGAAGAGAAAGCAGTCAAGTGGCATTTCATTCCCTTCTGGAGTAGTCCACCCGTCTGTGACAGCTGTAGTAAGTGCAGGATGTGGTACTGTGACTTGTAGTGTGGACCTATAGAATACATGACCAGTTGACCTGCTTGAATTTAATGCATCTAAGCTGTAGTTATCCAGAATGCTTTTATTTGGAGAATGCCATCTTTGTCCCATGTGGATATATTGACTAGATCATCAAGACCTCCAGGGGTCAATACATCATGCTATCACTGCACCCATTATTAATGTAATGTACAATTCTCAGCACTATTAAAAGTTTATTCATTAAATATTCTAGACTTTGCACAACTGTATGCACAGAAAGTTTAACTATATAATGTTATTTTTTATCTGCCACCAACTAAAGTTACAAGCCATTAAAACACTTGGCTCCTAGAAAACAAGCACACGTGGGTTAAGTTTCACTTGAAATATCCCCTGGTTCGCTGTTTCAATGCTTGACAAGTTCTTATAAAGTACTTCCCTTGCCTTGGTCTTTCTGATATCTTCCTATAGTTTATTGGCTCTAATGGAAGTTTTGTTTCCTTTTGAGGTATACTTTTACTTCGTAATCCACCATGGTATGCATAATTTCATATAAAGTAAAGCTAGGACTGTTAAGATTGCTTAACAGGTAAAAACATTGCTGCTGAGCTTCTGACCTGAGTTCAGTTCCCAGGACACACATGGTGGGAGGAGAGAACCAGTTCCTGAAGGTTGTCCTCTGATCTGCACAAGTGCATCGCAGCACACATGCGCGCGTGCACACACACACACACACACACACAAGCAAATAAATGAAGAAAGATGTTTAACAAAAGTAAACCTAAGCTTTGGTACAAGGAAAATTGTCCCCCCCTTTATATTTTATCTAATAGCCTTCATTTTTTAAAATATGCACTTATTGAATAATTACATTCCAGGCATAATTATGTTCAGGCTTTTCTTTGATCCCTTTCTGTAAAATACTAATTTTTTTCTTAATATCCAGTCATGGTTATCTTCAGAATCTAACTTGTGGTACTTTTGTCAGCTTGTGACTTACTGACATACAGTTTGTAAATTTCTATTTTATTGATGAAGAAAGTAAATACTAAGTAGCAAACAAAGATGGCTATATAAATAAATTCAATTTTGGTTTATATGTGGATGCTCTGAGGTTACTTACACCTTTTTCTACTCAGACACACTGGCGTGTGTTCATCTGTCCTTTATACAGATGCATGTGTGCTCAACTGACTCTGTCTAGATTTACACCTGTCCATTGGTGTTGCACCTCCCCTATATTTTGTATAAGTTCCATCATCTCCTTATCTTTAGATGTCAGGTAGATATATTTTGTTCTTAAATTCTAATAGCTCAATTACTACTACTAATCCCTACCCATTAAGTCTTCAAGGCTGAATTTGGACAAGAGCTCAGACTTGTTTTCTCTGTGGAGTCCAGAGAACTTCATAAGCCACGCACTGATTGGAAAGGACTGATGTGCCATTTGCTTTAAGTCTCTGAACCCACACTGATGCTCCGTTAAAGCCCCTGTGATTACTAGCTATACTAAGGCAAGCTGGTGTATCACCTCCTTCTAACACTTGTCTTACAGAAACAATACTGTTTTGACTTTTATTGGATGAAATTGATGCCATCTAATATAAACAACAGAATAAAGTGGCTACTGTGTTATAAATCATAACCAGGATATTTTTAGAAGAATTATGATTTTATTTTCTTTGAAATATTATTGGTAAACTTTGCCAAAGCAATTATTACACTTGCCTCAAGGGATGCATAAAATATCTGTGATAAAAATAAGACTTAAAAAATCCTTACAGCCAGGCAGTGGTGGTGCACACCTTTAATCCCAGCACTCGGGAGGCAGGGACAGGCAGATCTCTGTGAGTTAGAGGCCAGCCTAGACTATAAAGCAAGTTCTAGGACAGCCAGGGCTATTACACAGAGAAAACTTGTCTTGAAATACCAAAATCAAAACAAACAAAAGATCTTTGCTCCTGTCTCCACCTTGCTAGTGCTAAGATTAAAGGTGTGTGATTCCCAAACACTGGGATTAAAGGTATAAGCCACCACCATCTGGATCTGTTTCTCGATGGATCTCATGTAGTCCAGGGAAGCCTTGAACTCACAGAGATCTATCTGCCTCTGTCTCCAGAATCCTGACTTCTAGTGACTTAGCTTTGCACTCTTATCTTTAGGCCAGCTTTATTTGTTAAAATACAAATAAATTTTTAAAATACAAATAAAATAGCTAGGTGGTAGTGGCACGCGCCTTTTAATCCCAGCATTCATGAGGCAGAGGCAGGTGGATGTCTGTGAGTTTGAGGCCAGCCTGGTCTACAAGAGCTAGTTCCAGGACAGGCTCCAAAACTACAGAGACACCCTGTTTTAAAAGAACAAAACAAAACAACAACAAAAAAGAAAGTACAGATCATAATATCATTACAAAGGCTAATTAGAGCTGGCTATCTTGTAGGATTTAGTGATTTATCATCCTTTTTATAACAAATTCAACTGAGTAGCAAATTATTTTGCCTAATATCTAACAAAGCAATTCGATTTTATTACTGCACTCTTACAATACTCACTATACCATCTAAAACATGCAGTGCATCCTAGGTACCACCTGAAAAATTTTTAATTCTAGTTATCATTTTAACCTGTTATTTATTATTTAACATTATACATGAATCTGTTATTACTAAGTAAGATTAAAGTTAATAGATTTCTAAATTGCTGTGTTGGTCTTATTTTGTTAGCTACGTGTTGAACTAAAGCATGGTTTGTCGAGAAACAGAGAATGTCGCTGCAGATGATAAATTAGCAAGTACACCGGAAGCAAAGCACTTTCCTTCCTGACTGTGGTTCCTTCCCCTCTCCCTGTCACTGCTACCTTTTTTCTGTTGGTGATATGAGTGTAACCCAGGGCCTTGTGCATGGTAGGCTAAGCCCTCTGGCATAGAGCTGTATCCTGTGCCCTACATCTTTATTTTGTTTTTAAAGGCCAGCTCCCTGGCTCCTCCTTCTCCCACTTCATCATTTACTGGCTTTGCCCATGCTCAGTCTTTCCCGACGTGGGCAAGTTGCCACAGCCTCCTTATTTTCATGTTCTGTAATAACTTCTAGTACCTTGTCTGTTTCTGAAGCAAATGATAGTGTCAACTACTTGGCGTCTCTCCTGAGGTCCCCTGTGCCTTTGGCTTCCTGCCGCACACATCTCTCCTCCTAGGATGTCTGCAGCCTGTCAGGAAGAGTACAAATGTAAGACTTTAGTAATAGCTTGGTGGCTATCCCACCTAAATTGGATATGACAAATAGTTCATATAAAGGAGCTGTTTATGTTGTCTTAAAAAAATTGATCTCATTCCATATCTTGGCTTCGAAAATAATTTTTCTCTATGTCTAGACTATACTCTTAATTTGACATGAATTTGCATTTTGTTTGAAGTATCTTCAATTAAGGTTGCATGGAGTAGCTCAGTTGAAATAACTGTTGCAGGAATTTATGTTGGGACTTTAAATAAAATTTAATTTAATATTTTCCTTAAGAGTGATTGAGTTGCTAGAGATCAGTAAATTTTTTCTTTGTGGCTTTATGTCTGTTTCTGTTACAACAGAATGTTGGTAATCAGTTCCCAGTCTGAAAATTTCTATTTTCCCATTGAAAGCTTTGCGTTCACCATTAAGTTCTTTTCTTTGTGAGATTTCCTCTCAGTGCAGCACTCGGAAGAGCTGAGCTCGGTCACTGTACCGTCCGTCACACCTAGTACTCTCCCACTCGTTCTCGCCACGTGAACGTCTCTTGGCCACCTGATCACCCCCACTTAAAGGTTAAAACAGTGCAGGCTTTATGAATAAACCAGTTTATTCTAGAGCCAGCTAGAAGACTTGCTCACACTAAAAGCAGGGATCCATTGGGGCGCAGTAAGTCAGGCTTTGGAGTTGGAGAGGCAGTGGTAAGCCTGTTTGTAAACTTTGGGTTCCTGAACATTCATTTCAGGTTTCCTTTCTTTCTGAAAGGCCAGTGTTTGTAGAGCTTATCCTGTCAGCACTACCCTGCGTCAATTGTCAGGTCATGTTTAGCATGTGGAGATGTATTAATTGGCTGCGGCCTGCACAGTAAGACGCTGGGATGAATAGAAGGCTCAAGCAGATGAAGAGGGATTAACTGTGTGTTTTGAACAAACTCTTCAATCATGGAAGCAGTGATTTTACAAAGGATTAGCTGCTGCTTTTACAAATATTGATTACTGATTTGCTACTCAGAATGGAGATGACATAGCTTGTGCAGTTGCTGTGGAGTGTGCTGTGTGAAGTGGAACATCATTCATATTAATGGATTTGTCACAGGCATAATAGAAACAGACAGATTTATTAGCACAGCAGTTGCTAGAACTCTTATGGTTAAGGTTGTGTCAGCATATCTATTAAAACTTCAGACTTTAGAAGTTTATGGCCTAGCTATAAAATTCATTTCCCAGATGGAATTTGGAATACCAGTTAAAGCCTGGCACAATTTTTAATGCATACTTTCACATGAGTTTGAAGACATTTAAGTTGAAACAGAGAAAAAAAACATAGTTCATTTTGTTATTTGTGTAAAATGAGTCAAATACCTTTTCTCCAAAATGCTTGAGACTAAGAAATGTTTCCATTTTCTTTTCTTTTCTTTTAGATTTTGCAATATTTGTATATAAATAAGAGATATTTTGGGACTTGAACTCAAGTCTAAGCATGAAGCCATTTAAGTTTCATATTACCTTATACACATAACCCAAGGGTAATTTTATACAGATCTACTACACCTGTGTTCTTTTGATGGCAGGTGTGGAATTTTCTACACGTGGTATCATAGCACTCAAAAGTTTGGAATTTGTAGTATTTTAGAACTCAGATTTCTAGATTAGGAATGTTCAACCTATGTCAACAAATTTGAATTTTATTTTAGGAAAAAAAAATTAAGAGCACTAAAAAGTATCATGGCACATTTATATGGGAATGTCAGAATGAAGTTCATTACTTTCATGTGACTCTAAAAAATTAATAAAAATGAAATTTAAAATTAAAAATAGATAAAATAACTCTAAAATTCACTAGTAAGAAATAACTTTCAGAAAAGAATATATTCTTTAGTCTTTTAAAGAGGACAAGTATTTTGTTTTCCTCAGATATTTATATTGTTACAGTCGGGAAAGTGTTAGAGAGTTGAGATTTGTCTCGGGGCCAGCTGGACAATTTCTTTTAATTGTGGTGAGAAGGGGTGTGCTTCTGGAGGAATGGTAAAGAAGTCATACCTTCGGGGCAGAGTGGATTAGCTAAAGGCAGCTGGCTCTGTGTGCATTCTCATGTGGTTCCTTTATATGAACAGGCAAATTGTTTTCATGTTGTGTTATTGTACTATAAACCTGCACTTGTGTTGTCAAAGCTCATACAGAATAGGTTAGTTATCGGGTTATGGTTTTCATAATTGAAATTACTTGAGATACTGATTTTGTTTTCTCTTTAAAAATTGTATTATGTAAAAGTATGTAATTCATAATTCTAATAAAGAAAAAGCTTTTAACCTTCCCCCAAACAGCCTGCTTCCTAGATTTAAGAACTGCTAACAGTTCTGGGTGTGCTGTTCCTGCATTGTATGAATACATAAAATACAGAACCTATATTTCAAATTGAAAAGTGTGTATCAATTTGTATATTCTGTTGCTGTGTTTATCATTAAGCATTAGGGATCTTGCTGTATAGTATAGATCTTTTTGTATTATATTTCTCTAGTTTTGCTTTATTTAAAATGCTTATACATTTAAAATAAATTAGCACTCTCTCTAGACAGACATTTTCATTTTTTTTTCTGCCATAGATAGTGTTTCTGTTGTGGCACATATTAGGTACTGTGGTTTATTTTGTAGGCTAGGATTTTAGTTGAGTGTTTAGGATTCACATCTACAGAACCTCCTGAAGGTTCTTGCTCTCTCCATTATTGATAGTGCTTGCTAGCCTCCTAAGATAAATAAATGGTAGAATTCCATGTTAGTATTTAGTTGGAGGTGCTTGATTGCCTATTGAGAACTTTTTAGCAAACATGGTGTCTCAGATGCTAATCCGAAGACAGTTGTATTTCTGAACTTCTGGCGTGAACTCAGTAGTAAAGGTGGGAGCCCTGGAGCAGGATAACAACTCACTACATTGGCTTCTGTTCTCATTCTGAATTGCTTTGCTTCAATTTTTTAACCTATTTTTCTGTTGATCTATTTATTTTTTTCTTAAGCATCTGCAAGGGTTCATGTGGCATCTGTGCAAATATTTTTCCTCATAAACATTATCTGAAAAAATCATCATTTGTTAAACTAATGCTTTTATGAATTGCTCATGTATGGAATTATAATAGTGTACCCATTTTCTTAGATTAGTAACAGATAATTGAGCCAAATGTTAAATTGCCAAAGCAGCATTCTCAGAAGAATTTGTGGGTTGTTTTTTTTTAAAAAAAAAAAAAACTTTTTTACATTTTCAGTCTTCATTAGAACTTGGTTGTGTGAATTTTTTCTTTATTTATTTTATGTGCATTGGTGTAAAGATGTCAGATCCCCTGGAACAGTTGTGAGCTGCTGTGTGTGCTGGGAATTGAACCCAGGCCCTCTGGAAGAGCAGCCAGTGCTCTTAACCACTGAGCCATCTCTCCAGCCCCAGTTGTGTGAAATTTAAAATTACCTAGATAAAAATTTAATTCAGCTATTCATTTAATTAATGTCTTATCTTACTATTAAAAAATGGAGAATGTGTTATTTATATAAATTTATATAACTTCTATTTTCATTGAGAATATGTGTCATAATCCCTTCAGACACAATTTAATTGCAGCCAAATTCTTGGAAAAATATATAATAAAATATTGTAACTATCACCGTTCTTGGTTGATTTGGTTCAAGTGAGGCTGACCACACTGTTAATATGAAGCCACATTGTTGTACCTGGCCTGTTAGTAAATACTGCAGCTTTTCAAGATTTTAACTTTGGCATTTTTAACTACAAAGTTAAACCTTTGTGGTAAATTGTTCTGGTATGGCATCTCTGTTTTTTTTTTTTTTTTNTGTTTTGTTTTGAGACAAGGTTTCTCAGTGTAGCCTTGGCTGTCCTGGACTTGCTCTGTAGACCAGGCTGGCTGTGAACTCACAGAGATCCTCCTGACTCTGCCTTCTGAGTGCTGGGATCAAAGGTGTGTGTCACTACCACCCAGCAGTATGATAACTCTTAATCGGGAGAAGAGATCATAGGTGGTGGCGCTGTCACCTCTGGGAGCCCCGATGGAAGATAGTCCATTCACACAGTAGATATATCATTGCTGCTTTCTCATGTCTTCTTTTGGGATGGGTACCAGTGTCTGTATTTGCATTTGATGTGTATATCATGAACACTTAGTTTTAAGGAATATGCCAAAATTAGTTCACTAAAAACAGGCACTTTTAAGGCTGTCTTCTGTTTCAGTTTCTTTTTCTTGTCTTTCTTTCTTCGTATTAGTGATTTTAAGTTTAAAACTGATTGGAACCTGTGGTCCACATCTGTAATCCCAGAACTTAGCAGGCTCAGGTAGGACGATCTAGAGTTTGAAACCTCAAATTTGGGCTTGGGCTACATAGTGAATTTAAGGTCAGTGAGACACATTCCAGATCCAGTCTGGAAACAGCTAAAGCAAAATGCACAGCAGCGTGGAAGCATTACTTTAAAGTCATTGTTAAGGTGGCAGAAAAAATGTCAGCATGGCCCCTTGGCTTTTTCTTCTAACTGTCCTCCAGCTATTTCATTCTTTTTCCTTCCGAATTCATGACTTCATCAGCTCAACAGCACCTAATCACGACTGTCTCAAAGGAAGGACTGCAGCTGCATCCCTTGCCCATCACATTGTCTGGTGCATTCAAAGGGTTTGATTAGTGAATTAGTAAACACATTTATATGTATATATTTATTTGATATGTATATATTATATATAATTTGTTTTTATTATATCAGTCTTTCAGACTGCTTTTGAAAGATGTACTAAAGGCTTTTAAAATTCATTTTTTCTTCAGAAAAATCCTATTTGTTTTGAAATTATTCAAAGGTGATCTGTAAAAGTTACCACCTGCATCATTATTTGTATGCCTGTAGTTCTCTTGTGTTTCAGAATGTATAACTGCAGAACTATATTTATCATCTGCTCATCAATATTCTCTCAGTTTTGTGTTGAATATTTATAAAACATTTTCCACAAACCTCATAAACAAATTTTTAAAAGATGTTTTTTATTTTTATTTTTTTAATTATGTGAGTATGTCAGCGAATGGGTATGTGCCTGTGGGTGCAGGTGTTCTCAGAGGCTAAGGATGTCAGATGCCCTGGAGCTAGAGTTGCAGGCAGTTATGAGCTGCTCCAAGCAGGGTGCAGGGACCGAATTCGGGTCGTCTGCATGAGCAGGGCATGTCCTAACTGCTGAACCATCTATCTAGCGCCACTACCGAAAAAGCTTTAAATTAGTTTCTTAAAAAAAAGTGCCTTAAAATTCAAATTGTACTTGTTACTATTGTGTGTGTGTGTGTGAGAGAGAGAGAAAGAGAGAGAGAGAGAGACAGAGACAGAGACAGGGAGACACACAGAGAGAGAGAGATATAGAGGTGCATGGATGTTGCAGTACATACGTGAAGGCCCCAGAGGATAACTTGTCCAATTGGTTTTCTCTGCCATGGGTTCTGGGGACCAAACCAGCTTGTCTGGTTTTTACAGGAAACCTTTTTATTCACTGAGCCTTTTTGTGAGCCCCCTAAATTCATTTCCTAAGAATGCTGTCCAACATAATGTAGTTTATTTAAAATTGAGCCTGTGCATCTTAAAGAAGTACATTTAAGATATCACCTGCAGCTCTGTTGCTGAAGGTCTAGTGTGAAGCACACTCCAGCCTGCTGTTGGAGAGTACTGCGTATACTCTGCATAAAGTACTGCCACCCCGTCAGTCCCACACGTGGCTGCTGACTGGTATTCCCCAGCTAATCCTACATGTGGCTGCTAGCAGGTTTTCCCCAGTCAGTCCCACGTGTGGCTACTAACAGGTATTCCCTAGTTAGTCGCCTGCGTGACTGCCAACAGGTATTGCCTCTTAAAGGCAAGAATAGAATGAGAAGTAAGCTTATGCTAAACTTTTATTTCCAGGTCCTAGAAATCTACGGCTGAAAGCAGCTGTTCTAACAGTGAAGGTTAGGTTGGTATTCTCTGGTAATTTACTGTTCTGTGACTAGTAATGCTTTACAATTCTTTCAGTTACATAACCACACGGAAAAGATTTGACATTAGATCAGTCTCAGGAAAATGTTCTGTGCATCTGTTCATATGAAACACACATATGCTTCGAAGTTTTACAGGGTAACCAAATATGGTTGCTCATGCTTGTAATACTAGCACTAAGGAGACTGAGACGGGAGGATTCCCTTTATTACAAGGACAGTCACCACTTCTAGGCAAGCCTAGGCCACAAAATGAGGTCCTATTTAAAAAACAAAACAAAACAAAACAGGTTGTCAATAACTTATGCCTTTAATTTCAGTAAGGCAGAGGTGAGTTCCGGGCTACTGAGATCTTGTCTCAAAACAGAATAGAAACCACCCACAAATTTTATGAGCTAAGATTGACATGGCTTTTAAAGGTTTTTGATAAATTGCTGATTTGTTTTGTATTAAGGTAATATCTATCCGAGCTTATGTTCCTATGAGGGCACTAAAAATTATAAATGTAATGTAAATGTGAATTTATAAGTAAGAATGCATTAACTGTACCCATAATTGGCTAATAGAGAATATTTTGACTTAAGGAGAAATCTTAGAGGATTGTATAGCTTCTTGCAGACATGGGACAAGCAAGCATCTTAGGATATAATGCTTAGTATAAGTTGGGTGAGTCAATTGGTGTTTGGAAGCATGAATTGGAAAATATGCCAGATGTCAGTCATGATCTTCTGTGGTCTTACTTTTGAATTTAATAAAGCTGTTTGGGGCTACATGCCTGGGTTTTATACTCTATAGAATTTTTAAAACTGTATTTTGCTTTGGTGTTAGTTATTGGTCAGATATGAGTGATGTTATATTAAAAAAACCCTTTGAAATATGTGTTTATATACTATGAAGATGTTGTTGAGGATATTGGAAACACATGGAGAAATTCCTTTCTCATTTCAGTACCAGGAACTAGTCATGTGTCCTTAGGAGATGGTTACCTTGGAAGCAGAGACTCAGAAAATTTGAATTCCTTCCTTCATGTTAATGACTAAAACTAAGGACTGAATTTTTGCCATTTCCTTGTAAATATGGATGATATTTGTAGTTCCAGTTCATTTTGTGTCTGCTTTGACTATTTTGATCTGATGTTTAATTATTAAGATAATGTAACAGGAAACTGCAAGAAAAATATGTAGATTTCCCACATCCTATTCCCCCAGATTCCCATAACATTAACATTTCTCTGTGTAGTGACTTGCTTTCTTGCTCCCCACCCCACCCCTTCTGCATCTCCTGTTTGCCCTCCTGAATGTGTCATGTACTGATGGCTATGAAGTAAATAATCTGTTGGGCTATGAAGTAAAATATTACTGAATTAATAGTCAAAATAACTAAGGATGCATGAATTTCATACCCATGTTGATCAAAGAGAATTATGTGAAGTCCTTTTGTGACACGGGAAATTGGCACATTATGTGTGTGGAAAGAGGAGGGCAGGAAAAACACACAGTCTGGTGGTTCTTTGTTTACTTGTTTGGTTTGTTTTGGTTTTTGGGTGTCCTGGAACTTACTTTGTAGACTAGGCTAACCCCAGACTCACAGAGATCCATCTGCCTCTGCTTTCTGAGTGCAGGGATTAAAGACATGCACCACTTAACCTGGCTATTATTATTATTATTATTATTATTATTAGCAAGATGCTTTAAGCCATCAGAATTGCTTTGAATAGCAAAAGAGGAGAAATACCAAAAAGGGGTTGCCTTCTTAGGGGAGTAGATAATGAATGACAGCATGAGAATCATCAGGCCTGGTTTGCTCTGATAATCAAGTCCACTTACCAAGTGATCAGAAGAGGGCTGTGAATAGATAGACTCCTAACTAAGCCATGTTTGACTTTGTATAAAATAATCTCATGCTTGATTATTATTTTTTACTTAAAAAAACAAGCTTACTGTAACCAGCTCTTAATCCTGAGATGTTTTGGAAATTGCAGATAGGATGACAGTTGTTTGTGTACCCGTTCTCTTTCTTCAAAGCAAATCCAAAACTGTAAACTGTACTATACTTGTGTTGCCGGAGCTCCTTCCGCTCCTTCAGCCAATAGCCGCTGAGATACCAGCC
>LOEQ01000475.1:358325-382383 GCA_001685075.1 Bramus lutescens | reverse complement strand
GGGAATTGAACTCAGGACCTCTGGAAGAACAGGCAGTGCTCTTAACCACTGAGCAAGCTCTCCGGCCCAGAGTCTTCTTTAATTTAAAAAATGTTTTGAAGTATAGATGTCCAGCTTTTCCAACACTGTGATTACTAAGCCTGTTCATTCTTTGTTAATTATTTCAGTATCTTTGTCAATTGCTGGCACAAACATGTCTGTTTTGGTGACAACAGAGCTTTAAGAATTATCGTTATCCTTCTAAATACAACCATTTTAATTAGAGACAATTTCTATTTTATAAGAAGCGTCCCAAGTCCTTTCACAAGATTTAGGAAGAAGGAGGTTATAGAGCTCAATAAGAAGTGAATATGTGTCTAGAAATAGCTTTAGCCAAAGATGAGAGATTTCTCCACCATGAAACTTATGAACATTAACAAAAGCCATCTGAAATATCTCTGTTAGTCTTCTTGTTCTGATCGCTTCCGATGACTCTTGTGTGTTAGTCTTCTCATGGATTTCTTCTGTGTCTTGTCCATGTCTCAACTCTGCTAATGGTATCAAGCATTTCCACTGGACCCTGGTGACAGCATCATGATAGGAAAGGGAGTGGCTATGCTCAATTGAGGAGATGGCAAAGGGCATTTTCGATAGACAAATTACAGGTGATATGGGGAAGAAGTTCCTTTGGTGCTGTCCATGATTCCTCTAATCATACACAAATCCACAACGGTGATCATTGTACTGTGCACAGGAGTTCAAACCTGAATGCTTGGTGACCACACACACAGCAACTCTTCTGTACTCTAGAGCAAGTCAGTGCTAAATAAAATATTTTAGTAATATTGTCACTGCTCAGGTTTTGCTTGTTTCAGCAGACGTTTCTGGGAGATACATTCTCACAGCAGTCTTCTGCCAAGAACTGAACAATGAAAATATCAATGTACATGTTAACACCCAACCTGAAGACTCTCAGAGTCCCATGCCCAGATGACGAGCTACAGACAACTAACGACTCCATGCATGAGCCCCTGAATTGTTTATCTAATACAAAGGGGTCAGCCCTGAGGTCATGTACACAAAACACAAAAGGAGACTCAGCATGACATATTTACATTTGTGTATCTGTGGGTATGTACGTGCATGTGTGTGTACATGTGTGAAATGATTATAAAGAAAAATAAGCCATCAATCTGAGAGGGAGATAGGGGAAACATGTTACTTGGGGGGGGTGGAGGTAAGAAAAGGGACAAATTATATAATTATATTTTAATTAAATTATATTAACGAAAATGCTTAATAATATTAGATTTCAAGTAGGCATCCTATTTTTTAATTGATGAAAGGATAATAAATGTAGTTTAAGAGAAATGGGCTAAAGGTTACCTGTCTATCCACGTGGAGGGAGCATAACCTTTGGATGCGAAGGACACTGACAGAAAATAATAGGCACTGTCATGATATGGTGTGAAAACAAAGAGGAGAAAGTGACATTGCCACATTCCGTTCTGCATGTCTGACTTGGGCTGAGTGCAGAGAAATGCCCGAGGATACAAGGGCGCACATTTCCAGACATTGCTTGACCCTGCTACTGAAATAGCCTTTTATTCAACTTACTACATCATGGGAAATATGACTCACATGCTTCAATTTAAAACTCCTCATTCATATAGTATTTTTTAATTTAGACTAAAAAGAATTGGCATTTGAAATGTACTTTTAGAAATCACAGCTACTTCACTGATTTAAATAGTAGTCCTGACAATACATAAAAACCAGATCAGATATTAGCATAATTTCTAGCTGTGCTGAAACACCACAATAGGGTAAAATATTATGGTGGAAAATTGAGCACAACCACAGGTATCCCCTGAAACTCCTGTATCCTTGATGCACCAAGAGCCCTTCAACACTCACCAACCATGAATGTTTCCTCCTATCCTCAGGCTACAGCAACCATCTTTAACAAAGCATGACTTTTGACCGAGTAACAAAAATGGAAAACCTTCCTGTGTAAAAGGTATGCCTGTTTTTCTCATGACTCATAACGGAGCACAGATCTGCCCAGTAAGCTCCCCCCAGGTAAGATGAGGGCCATGAAAGGCTGCCATCCCTGCCGAGGAGACATGAGGCACATACATCATGGGAGGAAACAATGGAGCCCTCCAGGTCTGCAACAGAAACCGGCCCATTTGCGAAGAAACCTTTTCTAGTTTGTCACAATCCTTTACCCCTAATAAGGTTCGTGATTCAAAAATTATGGGAAAACTTTATACTTCTTTTTTTTTTAGTTTTTTTCCTTTAGATGAAGCCTAAAATATCTTTAAAATAAAATAATGAACTATTATTACTATTGTTGGCTAGGTAACAGAGGGACATTGGCATGGCTCCCACCCCATCCCTGAGGATTTAAATGCATGCCTTATTGGTAAACTAGGAAGTTAGGCCTACCTGACAAATACAATCCTCCCCTAGAAACTAATAACTGTCCAAAGTGCAAATAAGGACGAGAAGAGAAGTCCTCACCCTGCTAGCGCTGCCTCAAGCTTGTCTTTTCAGGCTCCCTTGTGTTTTGATAATCAGTTGGAATATGTGAGCAGACCTGGGGCATCATGAAGACCTTCACTTTCTGTGCATTGGAGTACCCAGGATGGCTGTGCTCTCTTCTAAAACAACACCTTCAAGTAACATTTATAGAAGGACACCTCAGAGGCCCAATGAAGCAAGTTCCAATGCAGAAATACATTGTTAGAAGCCAGACATAGCCTTCAAAAGATCATATATATTCACAGTCTCTTCTAAAATATCTTGACTTCTTAATTGCTACCTCAAACCATATTACAGCTAACTTCTCTCTTTCTTCTGAATTATTTATTTCTACTTCATGTCATAACAATTCAGTCTGATACATTAATTATCCCACTAGTTTAATTTTTCTAAATAATGGGCTTATTATATTCAAAAATATGTGGACATTTATCTAATCTTGGGTCTCAGTTCTCAATTTCAGTGTTTTACTAGTGTAGAAGATGCCAATTTCCTTCCCCTGGCAGTCACTGAAAATATCATGTGGTCTCACTGAAGAACCTGATAGATACAGCTTTCTAAAATTAATTTGGTTGCATGTTCTAATTTTTTATCCTTCAAGACAGCTATTCATATTTTAGCATAATTGATACACAGAGGTGGAAAACAAGACATTCCTACTCAACTCCTTCTACTTCCTAGTTCTTACTTTTGTTGTATACTTTAGTTTGCTTTTCATTTGAGAATTATTTTTAAATACATTATACCTACATTTCTTGAATCCAAAAATTCTTTTCTGTGATAACCATAACCGTTAGATAACAAATTTTCTCATACACATTAATGAGAAAGTATATGAAAAATTGAAAATTTATTGTGTTTCAGGCATATCTTTTAAGAAAGGAGGTGAGTGAGACATTAAGAAATGCCTTGTGTCTGGGCTCAAGAAAGTTCTCTTGAAGCAGGGAAAACAGGTGAGAAGAAAAACTTCAAATAAGGACCAGCGTTCTAGTAAAGATGGACACTGATGGTCAAGGGGTTCTATTCGGCGGAAGAGGAAGACATTTTAGGAAAAGTTGACGTAATCCCGAATGAGAACAGTAAGAAGGAACAAGAGAAGAGCTGGGGCAGACAGTGATGAGAACTGCAGAAAGATGAACTGCATTAAGATCATAAGGCTGAAAACTGCACGACCGACCGCAGTGGGCAATGAAGAAGCTCAGGTGTTGCGTGGCATTCTGGGCCACAGGAAACGGTGAGCTCTGCAGCCACATAAGTACAGAATATCTGTGATTATATTTACCATAAAGAGAGCAGATTTGAACATGGATCACAAGGATTTAAGAGGGTGACTGATTACGAGACAAGCTGGTGGTTCAAACAATTTGTGTTGATACACAGCAAACCTATAGAATAATACAAACATGTGGAATGCTTCATATATAAAACCAGAGGGCTTGCTGGTGAATTATATGGCATCATAAAAAATAAGCTATCAAAGATTAATAATAGTATCTAGATTGCATGAATAGGTGGATAGTGGCAATGTGTGTTGGGAAAAGGACGTTTGGAAGAAAAGATACGTTTGGTAAACTACATTAAGAATGCACGCAGCATGCTGTTCCCACAGTGTATACTGTCTGTACCGAAGCACATACACAAACATTCTACTAATTAATTTCAATAAATATGCCTCTTCATTACTAGTAGCACATTTTTTTTTCAATTTATTCGGGAGGCTATTAATATAGTCACTTGAGACCCAGTATCTCTTTCTAGCAGGTTAGTCACATAGCATTTAAAACTCCAAAACTCAAGCATGGCTATGTTCAAAAATGTACATAGAATATTTTTTATGCAATATGGCCATCTTTGCCTTCTCAGATTATCAATTCATGCTTAATTTTATTTTGATAATTTTTTTCTTTCTCACATGTCTCACACCCTTTCTCCTTATTTTCTTCCCGTATTGCATTTGTTTTATATTAAGTGAACATTTCTATAGCACCATTTCAATTCCTTCAATAATTCCTAAATTTTGTTCCATCTATTTCTTGTGATATGCTAAAGTTGGTAATAAATGTTGCCAAAATCAATTTCACACCCATGCTTACTGCATGATCCTACAAAATACAACTTCATTACCCACTTCCCTGAAACTGCAGACATCATATGTACTTTTACATGTGTCGATACAAGTCCAAAACCACATAAGACATTCTTGCAATCATTACTTCATGTAATAACTTTAGAAAATTGATAAAGAAGAGCAACCATGCATTTGGAACTTCTGTATTAGCATCATTACTATTAAGGACTCTATTTATGTGGGTTTACATCTACTTCATTTGATTTCTTCAGTCTAGGGATGAATCCCTCCACCATCTTCCTCCATGTTATCAACAACTGTGTTACATTCCTCTAGGTTATAGACCAGCAATGCAAGAACAAGGGTCAAGCTCCATAAGTACACTGTACTTCGCAATGACTGGGGTCATTCCTTCCTGAAGAATGTTTTATGTGTATTTGCAATTCGTATTTGATATTGTTTTCTCTTAGACAGAAAAAAATTATCTTTACATTTCTTCTAGATGATCTCTTAGCAGCTATGGAGTCTCTGAAGCACCGTCCTCAAATTGGGGTTTTGGTTGCTTCCTTTCCTTGCAATTATCTTCATAAACATAATTTCTCTTTATTACAGAATGTATCCTTCTAAGTATAATGTAGACAGACAAACAGAGAATTGCTTATGTTATCTACAAACCCACTGTCCTTCTCTAGATTCCATTCCATTCCCAGACTTCTGCATAGGACAAATCACCAGCTACAGTTGTAGCAGTTACTCCTCTGTTTACTGAGTGTTGAGTCACCAGAATGTAAGGCCCATTACAGGTGGGTATTTGACTGTGCTTTACACCTGTGCTAGAATGGGAAACAAGCTCCTTAGCCACAATCTATTAACTAGACCTACAATGTAAGTCTCTAACCAAATTGAAGAAAATCTGAGAAATTACTAAAAAATAAAAACATAAAAAAATTAGTCACCATCAACCTGTTGCTCACCTTGTCCAAACATTCAACACACTGATAAGACTCCCCAAGAGTCCCATTGACAGCAGAATCTCCGTATGTAATGCGGTGTCTCCCAAAAGGTATGCATAACATTTTAGTATAAAGATATAAACCAAAAATTCAAGTCTTCTTTCACTGGTCCCATGCGCCCCTTAGACATGCTAGCTGCATGTAAACAAGAAGAGAGAAATCTCAGGCAGCCAAGCACAGCACAGCACACACAAAAGCTATGCACAGGTCTCACACTGGCAAGCGTCAGTGGCTTCTGAGCTTCGCTCATACCACTTTCCCTGAGTTCTTTGTGAGCTTTCCGAGTTTCTGCTTTGTGTATCTGCTCCATGAGCTCTGAATCACTGGGGAACATGGGTAAGCACTTCAAGCGCAAGCTACAAGAGCCTCCCATCTGCATGTGTTTAAGATGAGAAGCTCTCCTTGTTTTCCCTGATAGCACTCTTCGCTGCTGCGGGGATTTGATCTGTGTCATTCTAGCAGCTCCGGATGCCGGGAGTCACACCAAAGCTCTTGCCGAGGCATATGCAGTGTTCAGACCTTTGTGCTCATCACTGCCTCACTGCTCTCGCGAAACTCTAGGAACTGAACAGCAGCTACTATGAGGCTGTCCGGGAACCGTAGACCAGAAGTCTGCACACTCAGTCTGCGTCTTCACAGGTCTGTGTGTGCAGGCTGCCCTGGGCAGTGTTTTAGGCTTCTGTAGACAGTTTTCCCCAGCATATAAGGCCTTGATTTGGAAGTCTCCATTCTCACACTTTACTTTGTAAGTCACAGCTTTCCCATACCGGTCTTTTCTCCATAGGGTGAATGGCCACATACCATCAAGTACCATGAACAGAATCACTACTTAGTTTCCTGACACCTTTGCTTTTAGCTACAGAATATCTAGCATATCAATGGCTTTTCACGTATTACAGGAAAATATTTGGTATTCAAAACATATGATTGCCCTCTTTCCAGGTGAGCCAGTGGCACAATATAGAGGTGACTATATTTCTATATTTCATCATTGGATGCTGTGGGACTAACTCTGCATGGTTCATCACAAGTCTCATCACAGACAAACCCTAAATTTAAATAGCTTGGCACAGTGAAGCTGGTCTATGCTTTAGAATGCATGTGTGTCAGGAAGCCTGAACAACCATGTTAGTGGCGCATGTGTGCTCTGAGCATTACAAAGAAGACAACGGAATAATTCAATTTCTTGTTTTTCAGTCTGAAGTGAGGAGTTCTACTTTTGCTCACATTCCGGTGGAGAGACTGCTCATATAATTCACACCTAACTTTGCAGGAGGTTGGCAACAGCCTGGAGCACATGAGCTATGAGGCAATGTTGATTAGTTACAAAATAAATCAAAATACAATTTGATTTCTATATGATCTTATGCCACTCTGTTGCTGTCAGTAACATTAAGAACAAAGAAAAGTAAATTATTATATAGAAGGAAAAACAAAATATAACATTACTTAATGTTAAATTGAAGAGGATTTTTTTTAGTTTTACATACATGTGCATTCAAATTGCTCATCTGAAGTGATTTAATTGGCATTATTTTAGATCCTAGCTGATGGTCACCATCCAAACAAACATATGAGGGATACAGCAAGGACTGTCAAGATCTTGTGAAGTCAAGTGGCTGAAGTTACCAAGGTGCAATCAGTGAATCTGGAGGAAATGGTTGGAGGCACAAATAGAAACAGAAAATCTTCCAAGATTTCACTTCAGAATCTTAAGTAAATCTAGGGAAAGACAGAAGATGTAATGGAGGAAAATGACTGTATTAGTGTGATCACAGATGACCTTCAAATAATTAACCCTGTGACCTTATACTCTGAATAAGAAATGTTCTCAGAAATATCATTTATGCGAAAGCTTGTGCTTCCTATCAGAGTTGAGAACTGCCTTCCGTACAGCTGCATAGGACATGTAAAAGTCTTCAGAAATGAAGACTACCGCTTCTACAAACTCCTTCCATCCCAGTTCTAATGAAGGTTAAAGAATGTTAGCACTTCAGATACTCTGACTTCAGTTGGGTGTAGCCTTTCAGCCACAAGATATGTTTCTGCGTTCATCAGCCACATGAAGGCCAATATTACCTGTAAATTTTGACTTTTGTGAAACACTTCATACAGTTTTCATGTAGACACACACACAATTGACCAGATGCAAATGGATGGAAATAGAAAACACTATCCTGAGTGAGGTAATCCAGACCCAAAATGATGAATATGGTATGTACTNNNNCTATCCCCATCCATTGCCAGATGAAGGTTCTATGGTGATATGCAAGGTATTCATTGAGCCTATAATTCGGGATCCTAGAGAAGCTAAATAAGAAGGTGAACCCAAAGAAAAACATATAGTTATCCTCCTGGATATTGGAAGTAGACATGGTTCCAGCTTTGAAAGAGCCAGTGGAAGCATCCTTAGGGGGTAAACTACGCACAACCACATTTCTTCAACTTGTTGGGAATATGAACTACAAAGTGATATTTCACAAGCCACTTAAGCAATGGCTGGTCTGCTTCCCAAAAGTGATACTGCTGGGGGTGTGGGCAGAGGGCATATATGAAAATGATTTTTCCAGACCGAGAAAAAGACTGTACGTCCTAAGCTTTATATTCCTTCTGGGGTCCCATCTTTTCCTCTGTGGCTGTTTTCTGCACAGCTTCAGGAATTAACCTGACTGTAATAAGGGGCTGGAGAAAGGACAGACATACAGACACACACAGAGGAAAGCTGGGACTGGGTGGTTGTGCTTAGTCTGATGGAGCAGCACTGACTATACAACCTGGAACCTCCTTACTTTTATTACATATAGCAGCAGCGTGAGAAGGGAGAGTTGACTGGTGTCAGTAGGAGACCTCTGTGGGAGAGCAGGCCCAGGCTGCAATCATCTGGGAGGAGGCGGCCATGTTTGCTAATTTTTGCACACACAGGTCAGTCAGCAAGCACTCACACAAGGGACCAGAGGCACCACAGGATGTGAGGAGCTGAGCGAGGAAGTCTGAGTTAATGTATAAATGTCAGATAAAGTCCTAGTAGATGTGTATAGGACTTTATCTGTCGTTTATACATTAACTTGGCCGACTTCACTCAGCTCCCTGCATCCTGTGGTGCCTATGGTCCCTTGTTGTACGTCCACCAGGTATTTAAATAGTTAGTACCTGATGTGTTGGCTTTCTTGTGCAATCAGAACAAAACTACCTGAAACCCATCATCTTGAAAAAAGACTGATTAATCGGTTCACAGTTCTGCAGGTTAACTGTCCAGTGATGGCAGCTGAGTATTCTGCTTGAGGTCTCACACTGCCAAAGTCGGGGTGTGAGTTGGCTGGGTTATTACCTGGTGGTTCTAAAGGAGAATCAGATTCCTGACTCAGTTGCATTGTTGGCAAAAAGCTGTCTTCTTCTTGTGGCTCCTCTATGGCCCCTTCCATCTTCGAGCCTGCAATGGTTGATTGTGTCCATCTCCTATTTGACTCCTTCCGACTTTTTCTGCCCTCCTCTTCTGATATTAAAGGCTCTTGTGGTTACCTTGGTAATCCATGAGTTAGTGTTCTCCTTTAAGTCAGCTGATTAGCTATGGCAATGGTATTTATAAATTCTCTTTGCCACATAGCTACAAGAGATCAGACTAACACTGGGGACAGAAACAATGAGATTCCCAAGTTGTGCCCACCCCAGTCCACTCACTCAGGAGCCCTGTGATTTTCATGTACCCGATTCCTTTTGCTATGAACTCTGAAAAACTATCTTTAGTAACTTCTGAAATTTATGCAAGTGGAAATAGCCAAGGATATGGTCAGAAAGTCTTCTGTGCAGTAAAAACATCCGCATGTGGCCTGAAGTGTGCTGTAACAGAAGGACCTAAGGTCAAGCCTTACTCCTCAGGACTCGTTATTTTGAAACACACTGGACCCTTTATCTCTCCATCTGTGACATCAGTGGCCACATGAAGTGACCATCAAATTTCATCTGTGGTTTTGGGGGGCCTCTTGCATGATTTTCCTTGAGGAAAAGTTGTAAAACAGCTGACTTAAGTCGGGGGCTTGCATTTATGATTCATGGTTGTGTGTTATTTCCTGGATATAGCAATGTGACCAGATTATTTCTCAATTCGCATTCAGCAATAACTTGAATATCAATATCAAGATCCTAAAGCAATTCAACTGATTTTCCTTGATGTTACATAGTGCCCAAAGCCAAGTCTCCACAGATTTAAAGCGTGCATGTTGCACAGGCTGGCTTCTTTGACCACCATGGAGTGAAACCAGAAATGAAGGAGCCCCAGGAACAAAGCAAACCTCCATAGAAATTACACCGCTCGCTCTTCACCAATGAGTCAATAGTTCCCTTGAAATTAGAAAATGCATTAGGAAAACAGCAGTTTGGATGTGGGGAACAAGAAGCTGAAAAGTTTACATGTATAAATCGACACAACTCAAAAAACAGCAAAGATATGGAATTTACAACTTTTCTAATATGAAAGGAAGAACAAATTAAGCCTATACTAAGAGAAGGAATAAATAACAAAGACGGGAAAAAATAGAAAACTTGTAACTAAGGGTTGGGTGTGCTGCGTACCAAAAGACTTGCTAGCTTCATCAACAAACACTGCTGAGAATCAGACGGTCTTGTGCAAAAATGAATAGCAGTCTTTTCTCAAACCATACATGAAAGTGAGCACAGGATGGATCAATGGATCAATGGATCAAGGTCCTAAGGAAAGGACTCAGAACTTAGAGCTCCTTGAGCAATAAAGGGGATCATCTCATGACACCAGATGCGGCATTGACAGCTCCAATATAGACCAACTGCAATGCCAACAAAATCTAAGTTAGTGAATGGAGTATCCGAGCACAGAATCCACTGTAAGAAGCAACTTTGTGGAATTAAAGAACATTTTTGAATCATATAACCAATAAGAGCTCAATATACTGAATGGCCAAGGACTCCTAAAACTTACAGGAAAAATATCAAATAACCCAACCAGAAAAAAGAGCAAAGGGATTGAAGAGGCTTCTCTTCAAAGATGGTACTGGAAGGGCTGGTGCTATAGGCGAGCAGTAGAGCACCTGTCCTGTATACACGAGGCCTGGCAAGCTCTATCCCCAACACATAGGTATTCAGAGGTGGCCAGGAGCCAAGCAGTGGTGGTGCATGCTATTAATCCTAGCACTCAGGAGGCAGAGGCAGGCCTATCTTTGTGAGTTCAAGGCCAGCCTGGTCTACAGAGAGGGTTCCAGGACAGCTAGGGCTGTTACACAGAGAAACCCTGTCTCAAAACACAAAAACAAAACAAAACAGAGGTGGCCAGGAAACACACTGAGAATGGCTCAACAGCATCAGCCTCTAGGGAGATGCAGATAGAAATTATAATACAGGGTCGGGGAGACAACTCAGAAAGTGAAAGTGTTTGCCCTGGGATGTGAGGACCTGGGTTCAGAACCACAGAAGGTGCTGTAGTGACCATCTGCAATCCATACAGCAAGGTGGGCAGACGAGAGGAGAATCCCTGAAAACCCCTAAGGCAGAGAGCTGACAGTGTACGGTGGTGAGCTATGAGCCCCTGTCTCAAACAAGGGGAAAGATGAGGACCAAAGCTAGATGTTATCCTTTGACCTCCACATTCACACCATATTACGTGATTGCAGCCACTCATGAACATGCATGCACACACACACAAACACACAGTTTAGACTTTTTTTGGTTTTTGAGATAGAGTTTCTCTATGTAGCTTTGGCTGTCCTGGAACTCTCTCTGTAGACCAGGCTGGCCTTGAACTCACAGAGATCAGCCTGCCTCTGCCTCAGAAGTACTGGGATTAAAGGTGTGCACCACCACAACCCGGCAACACACAGAGATTTTTAAAATATTTAAAACCTACACTATCACTTTATGCCCATACTTTATTGCTAACAGTGACAAGTATTAGAAATAGTGTAAAGAAAACAGAATTCTGGTACAGTGTTGGTAGAATTATAAAAGCTGCCATGAAAAACAGTACGGTTTCAAACACAAGTACATAATAAAGAATTACCATATGTGTGTGTGTGTACCCAAAAGAGCAGCATCTCTAAGAGATATTTGCACACCTACACTCACAGCAGCATTACTCACAATAGCAGAGAAGGAGAAGCCATCCCACCATCCATTCACAATGGATGATAAGCAAAACTGTGATCAATGTACACAATGGAATATTATATATCCTTAGGCAGGAAAGATATCCTGCTACACACTAAAATATGTCTGAATTTGGAAGACATTTTGCTAAGCAGAACAAGTCAATTATAAATATAAAATCGCAAAGGGCTCATGATTCCACTTACTTGAGATGTCCAGATTAGTTACATTCACGCACAGAGCAGGTAGAGAGATGGCTACAAAAAGTAGAAAGACTTGGCAATGGGAACAGCTATTCAGTGGGGTTTTCCAGTTCTACAAGAAGAGCACATTCTACAGCTGTTGTTCACCGTCATGTGAATGTGTTTGCCACCTCCAAACCGCACACTTAAAAACACCCAGCCAGCCAGGTGTGGTGCTCTGCATTTTTATTCCCAGCTCTTGGAAGGCAGAAGCCAAGTGGATCTCTGTGAGTTTGAGGCTGTCCATAACTACATCAATGCTTCCGGTTGTCACTGAGCCTGTATGGGACCACTTGCTTTGCACCTCTAGCCCCCCAAACACAATATTCTTTACAACTTACTTAGTGAGACCTCTGAAGGAGGTAGCAGAGCTAAGGGCACACTCGGGAGTGACCTCACAAGTCACAGAGCCCAGCAGGCACCAGGGCATGTTGGATTCTACCCCCTGCCTACCACCTGCAATCCCACCAACTGGATGCCCAGGTCACTAAGCCAACTCAGTCCATCAGCAGAAAATACTGTCCTGTACCTCCAGTCAGTCAGAGATGGACTCTGTCCCTGCTTCTGCAGGTGAAATTCTTTCCAAAGTCCTGTGTCCTGCCAATATATACATTTGTGTAAATGTGTGTGTATGCATGCACATATTGCCTTAATCTAGTAACTTAGTGTAAAGAGTCCTGCCTGCTCTCCTAGTCACAGCATCAGTTGGCTAGACTGTTCAAAGACTTTTCCAATGAATCTTAGACTGCTGAGAAAAGCTGTTCCAATTGTCATCAGGATCTCATAATGTCTAGTTTTTTTTTCCCCTGGGGATGGTAACATCTCTGAAATATCGAGTCTTTCCAGCCATAACACCTTGTGCCTTTTCATTCCTTCCAAATGTGCCTATGTTCTCAGTAATGCATGCAACTGATTCCAGCACTTCACGGAAGCCTCCTCTATCCTGAGTGATCCCCGTGGACATCTGACACTTTCACCAGGCCTCCGTTTTGATATGAATACTTGAAAACATTCACAAAACTAAAGTAGTTTGGTAAATCCTTATGGACTCATCCCCTGTTCAACAATTCCCAGCACTTCTCCATGCCCATGTAGTTCTCCTCTATTTACTCAATACTCATTTTTGATGAGTATAGTTTACTAACAATGAAACACAGATTTTATAAGTGATTTTTAAGATTTTATAAGGGACCTTCTGAGCCTGAAGAAACTTTGCTCACTCCCCCTGGCTGTCCATCTTGCTTGTCCATCGCCATCAACATCACTTGTCAGAAGCGTTCTGTTTCACCCCCTCTTAGGAAGAGAAGTTCCCCTGCTGTCTTCCCAGGTAAACTGACAGCCTCAACCTTCTGCTGGATTGTGGAAAGCACCCAACAGAATCCTTTTAGATCTTGGGGAAGGAAGACATGAGGAAGTTTTCAGAGAAATTTGTCCCCATGGCCACTAGAGTCCACTGGAGGTCTGCTGGGCCAGAGTCCTAACTGGAAATACTCCATACAGACATTTGAAACGAGCACAAAGCGAGCCTTACCCAGGCTGTCCCTGTCAAAGCCAAGAGCATTCGGACTTCCCAGTGTCAGTGCTATTGGCATTTGGGGCCAGCTAATTCCAGCTTGAAGGGCTGCCCTGTGCATAGCAGGGTGCTATGAGATAGCATCACTGGTCTCTACCCTCCAGCTGTGAAAGCCAAAGTACATTGTCACATGTCCTAGGAGAAGTCAAAACCCCTATGGAGGAGAGCTTATAATGGAGAGTAAGGCCAAAGAAGGAAATTTGCAGAAACTGCCTCCAGGAAATCCTCACATGGAACCAACGCATCCATCCTTTTTGGAACAAGCTGAGCATGCAAGTCTCATTGGTATGGTATCAGGAGTCAGTGACAAAGGTTCACTTGATTTGCTCTTCCTTCAGCAGATGGGTGTAGGACCCACATTCTTAAAGGAAGGGACCCACTGGTATAAATAGATACAGGAAGGTTGCGGCAGCCACCTTATGGAATTGATTCATATGCAATAGCGATAGCCGTAAATCAAGGGTGGATTCTATTCTTGGCTCTGTCTTGATTTCTGGATGCCTCCATTTAAAGGCATTAGAATAATGAATGCTCCTTAAGAAATTAAAGCAATTTATTTAGGTCTAAAATAGCTTAGGAGCAAAAAGTATTGCAAAGTTTGCAGAGGAGTCTTTCTGAAACAGGATTATTTTTCCTGTATTTAACTTATATCCTGTATTTTTAAAATCCTTGGCATCTTTGCTTATAATTACAGAAAACAAACGATGAAGGTCTGATGCAACAGAGGAATATATACATATATATTACATATATAGCATAAAATACATATAATATCTGTTAGCATCTACATGGCCAGTGATATCTTTTTCTAGGTTAGTGTCCTGGTATACTGCTTTAAGAAGGCCAGCGGATAAACAGCATCTGTTGGCAGGTGATAGCTGTGATGTGTGGCAATGAGGATGGTAAGCTTTGGTACCCCACATTTTCTCCAGAAAAGGGAAAGCCGTGGGTCTCCTGGAGCTGGATCCCAGGTGGCCATGTGCTGAGCTTAGGGCGTAAACTTCACTATGGGCTGATCCAGACCATCTGGGTACTGACTTTAGCACACAGAAAGTCTGTCAAGTTAACATGAGAAAAAGAGATAATGATGTTCTAACCCCTTGAGGGAGAAAGAAGGATGGGAATGGAAGTGTGAGAGAGTGAAGATGGAAAACCCTTCTGACATACGAGGTTGCATACTCGTAAAGGGGATTTCCACAGAAATAGCTTGTGGATGCTAAGGCCTGTTGACCTATCAGCTAATGCTTCTACTATACTCTATCTATCTAGCTATCTCATGTCCAGAGAGACTCACATTGCTAGGAAGCACCCATTAGATGTGAACCCCTTCCAGGAACAGCTACCTCCAATTGAATGGCATTGCAGACATCAAGGAGGGGAAGGAGAAAGTGGTATCCCAGCTTTGTAAAATAGAAACAGTAGTTATCCAACATCTAAAACTTATATAAATTAAATATATAGCATAGGTTACTGCTTATTAAAACAGTATTTTAATCATGCATAGTAAGACACATCTGCATTCCCAGAACTCGAGGGGTGGAAGCAGGAACCTGACAAGGTCAGGGGCAGCCTGGGCTACATAGAAAATTCAAGGACAATTTGAGCTACACAGCAAAACACTGCCTCAAACCCCCAAAGGCTGGGAATGTAGCTCACTGGTAGATCACTTGCCTAACCCGCATGGGGTTTGATCCCCAGTGCCACACAAAACAGGACTCATTGAGTAATTACCTAGAGCCACACAAGAAGTCCTGGGCTGTGTTCCATTCGGTAACCACTTCGTTTCCACAGGGAAGTAGATAGTGCTGATGTTACCCAGAAAAGGAAAAGGGAGGTCCACCATCTGAGCTCTGAAACACAGCACTGTGTCCAGGATTGCAGTTCATGAGAGGTGCGGTAGGAATCTGGGACTGTGGGCAGGGGAATGGCCCTATGTGGCACTAGCTGAAAGGTTAGCTATTCTTTGCCACAAGAATAAGCCTCTTCTCTCCCGCCACCAGTTAAGGAAGCATCCGTGAAAAATTAGGCTCATTAAGTTGCTCAAACGCCTACTGCCTTCTAACAGAGAGAAGACTTAAAAATGGAGAGATTTCATGGTGAATACTGAAAAGCAGTGGAGTCCTGCCATCAAACTCTTTATAAAGATTTGTGCGGGAAAGAAATGTAGAATATTAAAGAATTTGCAAAGGCCTGAGAGTAGAGGACTCCTCCAATGCTTGTCTAGACGCTGAAACTCTAGCTTTAGACTTCAAAGGGTGTCAGAACAAAACTTGAATAGAATATTCTCAATAGATTTTGCTTAGACCTCAGCAGAAGTTCTGGGAATTACCAACTTCAATTCCACTTTGAGAAAGAAAGTCTGATTCGCCAGCGAATGGACTGAACAGCTTTCTGGAAGCCAATTAAAAGTACTCAGGGGAAAGAGAGTTGTGTCCTCTCTTGAGGGAGAAGCCCATGGAACCTTTGCTTCTATGATTCTCCTTGTTCGGAGAGGGCAGACAGCATCTCTGTTTGCCTACTATTCACCTGATAGCATGGAGCCCAGGGCTTTGAGTTTCCCTCTCAAAGCCGTGACAGCATTGGCCTCTCTCTTCAGAGAAGATGAGAAGTACAAAGATGTGGCCTTGTGTGTTAGTAAGCTCCCTGTCATTCTAAGCATCTACCTGAGGTAAATGAATTTACAAAGAAAGGTTACTTCAGATCCCAGTACTAGAGTTTTCAGTCCATAGCCGTCTGTCACTTTTGCTTTGGGAGCTGTGAAGAGGCAGCACACCCCACCATTGCGGGGCGCATGTAGTGGGCAGAACTGTTGTCTCAATAGCCAGAGTATAAAGAGAGAGAAAAGGGCCTGAGGTTCTACAATCACTTCCTTTGAGGAAATGTGCCAAAGACATAGGTCTTACCTCTGAGCTCCACATCTTGACGTTTCCACCACCTTCCAAGACCAAACTGGGGACAAGGCCTCTAGCATGCAGGCCTTTGGGAATGGATGCTTATGATCCAAACTGAAGTGCCGTGTAAGTCACAAGTACACGGCCTATCTGCTGTGCCTGTCTGTCATATCAAATCGCTAATGAGCTTTTGGATGAACCAACCTATCTTTCATTCCCAGCCTTGCATTTTCTTACTTTTATAAAAGGAAGGGCCATATGGAAATCTGTATTCATTCACTTTTGTTTTTGTAATGAATTATTGCACCTCTGGTAGTTAAAAAACACAAACTTGCTATTTTTCGCTTCTGGAGGTGTAGCTCAGTGGTAGGTAGAATGCTTGCCCAAAATGCAAAAGTCCCTGGGTTCAATCCCCAGCATTTAAAAAAACATTGCATCTTCCCTGTGATCCCTTTGTATCCATGCTCTCCCTTCTTGCCGTTCTTACTATATTATTTATGAGCCTGAACTGTAAATATTGAGGATTTTTATCAGTTTGGTACAATTTAATTTACTTTTCAGCACCATATATATTTATAATAGCCTATAAGTATTTAACATTGTCATAATAATGGCTCCATTGGCTCATAATAAATTATTTGCTTTGTGTAGGGACGATTGCCAAGCTGATAATCCAGAAACATGGAAAACCCCGTCAAACTTGGTAACTGGTTGGTCCCAAAAGAGTATCATCCTTCTAATTACTGGAAAAGTTTGACCACTTAAGTTTAGCTGTCTTAGAAGTTAATCTTTAGAGATAAACATCCTGAAATGTACCTCTTTGAAAAAGATAAGTAAAAGAAATATTCTCTGCCAAACAATTTGTTCGTTGGGCTGAATCTTAAAAGTCAAATAACTTTGAGGAGTTCTCAAGCTCTGTGGTATGTGTTTGTGTGTGGTCAGGTGAACAGTAAAGACTGGAAGGGTCCANTGTGTGTGAATCAGAGTTAGAAGGGCTTGCCGGAAGCTGAGAGCTGTGGACATGATGGGGAGCAGGTGTGAGTGACCAGCAGCTGAGAGACAGATGTGCTGCATAGCCTCAGGCATGGAGCGCTGAATTACACATGGCAGTTTAGACATGCGTCAAAGGGCGATGGTCCTCCCAGGATCAGCTCTGGGCCAGTACCACCACCAGTACCTGGGAGCTAGTAAAAGTGGAAGTCTAGTATCCCAGCCCTGTCCAGTGATCCAGAGGCCCAGCTCTAGGTGAGAACCCCTCTCTGCCATAGTGTCAGAGACAGTGTGGTCTATGGCGGCAGTTC
The DNA here is from genome assembly GCA_001685075.1 of Bramus lutescens. Lineage (NCBI taxonomy): Eukaryota > Metazoa > Chordata > Mammalia > Rodentia > Cricetidae > Bramus > Bramus lutescens. Next base: position 364,658 of record LOEQ01000475.1, on the reverse strand, counting down.
ATTCAGAGGCCTCCACTCATCTGAAGCAGGGATTGTCAGTCATGATAAAGGATTTCAGAACGGGTCAGTGTGGGCAGCTATAGAGTTTATGAAGAGGTTTTGACTTACTCAGATGAGAAAGAGATAGGGAGGAGCCCTTAGGAAAAACATAGTATTCACCCAAGTGTGCTGTGGGCTTCTCAAGAGAGCATCATGCCTATGTGTCTTAGCGGCAGTCACATATGTATTGTTTAGGTGGCTTCTGAAGTCAGTCATTTTGTTCCAATGATTTTGAAGGAGCTTCTGGGGTGGGGGCAGGTGTTCTTTGTTTTATTTGCAAATGAGATCAGAGGGTAATTCTAAAGCATATTAAGGTGTACAGGCAGATACAGTAAAGCCCTCTGCCCTCTGCCCTATGCTGGGGCATCCTTACCACACTAGAGCACAAGGGAGTTAAGATGTGTGTTCCTAGTACAAGCAAAGTTTGTAGTCCTCAAAAAATGAAAAGGAAAACAACAACAGCAGCGGAAAGTAAAAGCAGTCACAGGTTTACGTCTGGGCAAGTGGTCCAAACCCAAGGTCACATATACTTAGCCTTAAGCATGATTTGTAGGTATTTTAACATTCTTATTTAAGATACTTGTATGAGAAAAAAATTATTATCTCTATGTAGGTTAATTTTCACAGTAAATTTTGTTAATTGTGCTGAAATTCCTGGCTCTCAGCTGGTAAAAGACTTCAGCCAGGCTCCGAGACACAAGATTCCTTTCCCTTCCCTTGCTCCCTTAATCTCCTTTTCCTCCTAACTCAACATAGGATATTTCCAGCTATTAGAATAATATGGTCAGAACTGGTGGCCATGACAGAAAATGCACTGAAGGGGAAGAAACTGAAGGCAGAAAAGTCTGAAATGTGTAGCGAAAGTATAAGTTGATTAGAGTTTTGAAGGCTAGGAGGCCATTGCTTATCTAGTGCCACCGTTCCTCTCTACAAAAAACAACAACAACAACAAAACTCTGTCAATCAAGTGATAATACTACATTGCACACTCTTACCTGGGGTTTTAATTTTACACTGTTGAAAGAATCTTCTAGACTTGTACAGATTTGTATCACTTTACCACAGCAATAAAAGAGAACATACAAGCAAAATAATTTGCTTATTTGATTGAGATATCCTAACACTTATCTCCATTCAAGTACCAGATAATTCTTGTAATACACTTGCCACTCAAAGACCTTCTAGAAACACAGAGACCCCTTCCTTTTGTTTCTCTCTAGGATCTTCTCCCAAGAGACTAAAGTATAGTCTACAAACTTGGACGCACGGGCACAGACCATATGTGTCTAAAGACTGCCACCTGGACGATAGAAACTCTGGGCTACTGCTGAGCCTGAGCATGTGTCAACCTGGATGGTGGTGTGCCTCTTAAAATGGATGGCGTTGAAAAGAAAGAAGCGGGCCTCCGCTTAGAGAGGATGCAGGAACAGTACCTTCCTTCCTTCCTTCCTTCCTTCCTTCCTTCCTTCCTTCCTTCCTTCCTCAGGAGCCATCAATGCCACCATGGTGAATTCTGAAGGAAGAATGACGCAGAGATGGTGGACAGCACATGGCTCTGAAGTTTTCAGTCAGACTGGCTGAAGAGGTAGTAATGTCCTTAATCAAGACACCTGAGGAAAAGAGTGGATGTGATGAGGAGACAAGTAGCAGAAAAGTGGGTTTACTTTCAAACTTTTTGAGTGGGAGGTCTCCAAGAGATAGCCAAATAAAAGTAATGAGTAACAGACACAAATACATCCTCAAGAGTAATAGGCCCACGTGGGGCATGTTCTAAATCAAGGCAGTTAAAGGGTCACGGAAACGGGCAGAGGGGAGTGAATACCGTTTTCCTTGAAGGACATACAGAAGAGCTAGAGAGAATTTCTGATAGAATCAAAACAAAACTGAGGAGAGAGAAGAAGGAAGGAGCATTAAGAGAGGAAATGTTAGATTATGTTTCCATACCTTACAAGAGCCTCGATGACAAAACCTGCCTTGTGTGAATTCTACATCCCCAGAACAATGTTTAGCCCCATAATGTTTATTGAGCTAACATGTGACAGCATTTTATGGAAAACGTGGTCAATGGTATCAAGTTCCACAGTGGACAAATAGAATAAAATGATTGCTAAGCCCATCGTTTTAGTAACTCTTGTTTAATTTACCCTAATACCAGCAAGTTGATTTTATAGGTGGAGAAAAGAAGCCCCTAAAGATAAATAGATACCTCTGTCCGCCAGTTGATGGATGGATTAAGCCAGAGGCAGAAATGTGGTTCCTGACTCCTGGCCTGGGTTTGTTCCCTTGGCTAAGCTTCTTTTGGAAGAGCATCCATCCTTGCTGCTGCTAAACTGCCTGATTCAGGCAGCATCGGGTAGGGTTTTGTGCAAACCCCACCAGCAGTCACATCACTTCTAAAGATCAAGAAAGCAGTGGAGAAGGGAACGGGGGTTCAGCAAGTATTCCAAGTTTCACACTGATATTGGACATCACAGCTGTCCATTCCCAGTAGAAGACAGAAAGTAGAAGATTTGAGTCTCTAGGTCACATTTTTTTTCTCTCTACTTCCAGTTTCAGATGAAGAAAAGATTCTAAGAGCAGGTGGGGGGCGGGGGGAAGCAAACATTTGTCCGTAATGCACGGCTGTTTGGTAGATGTTCCCACCAGATCCTGTGTAAAGATAAGCAATTTTTGAGTTCAATGAGCTCAAAGCAAAAATACCCACATTGTTCTTTTTGGTGATAAGTTGTACTGATGTCCCTTGAGCTTGTGACAGCCTGGTCAAAGGAATGAGATATCATTAGCAGTAACAGTGGCTCTAATACCAGAGCTCAGAACAAAGTAGAGAGCTCTTCCTTTGGAGACCCCGAGGCAGTCTAAGGGGCACTCTGACTCTAAAGTACAAGATCGTTTCAAGAGAAACAGTGAACATGATGTTTCCCATATTTCAAAATCCGAAACTTTCAAACAGTAGGCTTTGCCCCTCATTTCCCTCTTTGTGATATTTACAGCCTTGAGGGCCAGCAGGATGAGGCATGTGTGATCCTAGCCCTGCGGCTTCCGTGTTTTCATTAGCAGAGACATGTGTGGCTATGAAGCAGTTTCCAGAAGCCTCCATATAATGGCGATGAGTAACGGGGCTTTCCCAACAGATATCCCAGCAGAGGTGCCAGAGGTGCATTCATTTCGGATCACAGCCCTAATGAGGCAGTTCCTCCTAGGACCCTACCTTGAAGGAGAACTCAATATTTCTTCCTCAGCTTCCAGAACGCCCACATGTGCCAACTCCTCTATAGGGTGGGTTTAGAAATGGATCTCTAGCCTAAACTTCTGAACTAAATGAGTCAAGCCAATGGCAAGCCTTCTACTAATCGGTAAGAGAGAATCTTTTCTTCTACTATGTAAGTTGCAATGTTCATCTGCTTTTATATCAGGGCAAGAATTAAAAGACTAATGAGAGAGAGAGAGGTGGTCAGAGAAAAGGGTGACAGAGGAGGAAAGCAGAAAGAGTCTAGCTAGAATTTGCAGTTCAGAAGGTGCTCCAAATAGGTCAAAGGTTTCCCTATGAAGCACAGGAAGGCCCTGAGTGACATATCACGTGTTCACTGTCACCCTCTCTCCAGACAGGGCTGACAAAACATACTGGGTGAAGAAATACAGCCTGTACGACCTCAGAGCCCAGCCTTACAAAGATGGGCAGGATTTCACCCTAGAGCTAAAAGTCCATATTACCATTGATATTAATCTAGCCCATTAATAATTGCTATTCTGTTTTATTCGGAAACAAAGATAAGACAGCGGCCTCGGGAAGAAATGGAGAGCAGGATCGTGGGCTGTCCTGTTAACTGAGTGATTATCCGCAAAGTCCCACTCTGATCCCATTTCCCTCTGAAGCAAAGCAATGTGGAGCTACCTCCTGCCTCCATCTCTAAAGTTAGTCTGGCTACAACAGGCATGGCTGGTGTCAGACTTGCTTTTTCTGCTATGATAAAATACCCTACAGAAGCAACTTAAGAAGTAAGGCCTTATTTCCAGTTCACCGTTCAAGGGCATCATTTACCCTGACCTGGAAATCATGGCCTCAGGAGCTGAAGGTGGCCATGTTACATCTACAGTCGGGAAGCAGAGAGATGAACAAGGGTGCTCAGCTCACTCTCACCTTTTTATTTAGTCCAAGACCCCAGCCCATGGACCAGTGCCACTCTCATTGGGCAAATCTTCCCACCTCAGATAACATAATTTAGATAGGCGTGCTCACAGGCTTGTCTCCAAGGTGATTTTGGATCCTGTCAAGTCAACAGTGTTAGCCATCACCATTAGTGAGAAGTTTAACAGAGATAAGAAGCATGGTGAGGCATGTCGTATATCAGAATAATTAGTATTTTAACACCTACAGGCACTCAGGTAGCTACAACTCTGGAAATAGCACCAAAGGAATTGAAGAACCAGAGCTGCTCAGAGGATCTCAGAACATATCCAGATAGAGGAATCCATCTCTTCTAGGATCCTACACTATATTTTCTAAACATGGTGTTGCAGGATGGGGGTTTGTCAGAGCATTGAAATGATCGAGACATAAACATGTTGAAGACAAAATGTCCCCCACAAGCTCACATTTGGAACACTTGTTTCCTAAGGGTATGGAGCATTTAGGATGGTGATTCTCATCCGGCGGGTCATGACCCCTTTGGAGGTTGCAAGTCAGATATTTACATTATAATTCATAATCGTAGCAAAATGACAGTTATGAAGTAGCAACAAAATAATTTTATGGTTGGGGTCAGCACAACATGAGGAACTGTATTAAAGGGTGGTGGCATTAGGAAGGTTGAGAACCACTTATTTAGAACATTGGGTCTGGCTGATGGAAATCAATCACTAGGGGCAGGCCTTGGAAGGATATACATGTTTCTGGTTCTAACTGGCTTTCTCTGCTTCCTGTCCACACCGTATCAGAAACATTCCCCTCAATCTCTTCCCAGCATGCTCTGCCCTCCATGGTGTACTGAGACTCTCTGAAACCATGACTCAAAATAAATCTTTCTTTCCTTAAGTTTATTCTGCCAAACATTGTATCACAGTGACAAGAAAAATAATTAACGTCATAAGTTAAATAAGTTGGTTAGTGGGATGGTCTCAGAGATTTCCCTATTGGGCCCAATAGAACCTTCAGAAAGTATACAAGTTGCTTATTGTTTTAAATCCAGTAGATACTTTTCTCTACTTGGGATGAAAGACAACATCTTCTAAAAAGAAAAAAAAACTGTTATTAAAAGAGCTTGGAATCTGGATTCAGCACAGCACTATGACCTAAAGGAGAAAAGGCTGGCAGGGCCCTTAAGGACCACAGAGATGTTTCAGGTGCCTATATAGAATAGAGTAGACGTTATTAGTGTCCCCTGAGATTTAGGCACTGAGGCAGAGAAGAAATGGTGGAAGGAGCTTCAGGTTTACTATAGGCAGTTGCTGATGTCTGTGATCAAGAAGAAAGGCTACCCACCCTGGGCTATTGAACTATCGGCAGCAGACTTAACAGAAAGCACAGTGAAGAGTCTTCAGTGGGCAGAGTAAAGGTTCATTGATGTTCTTTGCATCTTGGAACAGAATGGAATCTCACATGCTATGAAGATGGTTCTGACCCCTGCTGAAGAGATTCATGTGAAGAACAAATACATTTTAGCAAATCCACAGAGAGCAGTAGTTTTAAAGTCTTCTAATGCCTCGCCCCTTCACTTGCTTCACAAGAAGCAAAGGGCTTTCTGTCAGGGATTGTGTGTGTTGCCCTCCTCACCTGTTCTGTGATTAAGGCAGAAGCTCTCCGATGGCCTGAGGGAACCATCGATTTTCTAAAGTTAGAAGTAGGAATGGTTTCATAAAACCCTACAGCTATACCCTCCTGTTCAGCGATGCTTACCTCCTGTAATCATAACGTGTTACTAGGAAATGGCTCCACCATAGCTGAGATGCTACCGTCACTTTTACACAGACTCCTCTTGCCCTTCACCTGATGTCACTGTGCTAGATCAACTTGCTTGGCCCAGCCATTTCCCCAGTCAGTGTGAATCTATGATTGCTTATTTTAAGCATAACAATTCTAATGGCTATTATTTTGTTTATTACATATACCAGTGGTGTACATTGCTATATGTTATAAAAAGAAGTTTCTACCTATAAAAATGCAACCAGATAGCAAAATATCATACGAAGTAAAATATCAAGTAAGCCATGGATGGTAAGGAAACAAACTTTCTTCAGTAATAGAACACACACACACACACACAGAGGGAGAGAGAGAGAGAGAGAGAGAGAGAGAGA
>LOEQ01000475.1:334531-345121 GCA_001685075.1 Bramus lutescens | reverse complement strand
CCTGCCACAGGCATATTATAACCCTACTTCCTGGATGGCTCCTGAGCTAAAAGGTGCCCTGCTTCATGGTCTCCATCATGTGACCTTTCTCCAGGCTTGATTATTTGGCTCTTCCAAGCATTAGTTAATCAAAGATATTCAAACCTTAGGCAACCCAAAAGTCAGTGCTTGTCCAATAAACTTCATGAACAGCTGGGGGTGCCTACCACTCATAAATGGGAGGGCAGATGGGCGAAAGTGTATCAAATGAGTGAATTTCTACCAACAATCCTGAGAAATGACTTTCCACTCTCAGACCCTACACCTAAGGGTCAAGACACTTTTGATGTGGGAGTCCTCTCTGTGTGCTGTGATTACCATTAATGAATAAAGAAACCGCTTTGGACCAAGGCAGAACTTGGTAGGTGGAGAAGACAGAAGTGAATTCTGGGAAGAAGAAGGCAGAGAGAGAGAGAGAAGCCATGGAGCTGCCAGAGATAGATGTGCTGTAACTTTGCTGGTAGGCCACGACATTGTGGTGATATACAGATTAATAGAAATGGGTTAAATTAAGATGTAAGAGGAAAAAAAAGTTTTAAGAGTTAGCCAATACGAAGCTAGAGCTAATGGGTCAAGCAGTGTTTAAATTAATACAGTTTTCTGTGTGATTATTTCAGGGCTAAGCTAGTCAGGCGGTGGGAACAAACGAGTGGCTCATTCCCTCGGACACACTTTCGATCTTAAATAAGCTTAAACTAAGGAAGAAATGTGTGGGTTTGCATACCTGTGTGCCCTTGACCTCAATCAAGCCACACTGGCTCCGAGGTCTCAGTGTCTTCATAGCTCTGCTTCTGTCTCCACCTGGTGGACAGGTGCTCTTCAAATGCAGGAAGGCCAAGGCCAACACAGATGCCATGGTACCAGCAGACATGGTCTCAAGTCTGCTTGCTCGAGAAGTCCATCTCTAAACCACAGCTGGATCAAGTGGGCTCCTCCATGGCAGAGCAGACCTGGCTCGGGTTGTAGGAAATGTTCTCCGCAAGAGAGATCTCCCCCGTTCCCAGGATGGAAGCACATACAGCTCAGGCAAGAACAATGTCACCAGGAACCAGCTATGAACCAAGTCTTCAAAACTCACAGCGACGTGGGATGCCCAGAGCACACAGATCTCTGAACCCAATGTGCTTCCAACGAAAGGTGAAGAAAAGTCAGGGACCACGAGTCAGAGAGAAGAAACATTGCAAGGGGCATTTCTTTCGTTGTATAGCAGGCTAAAGTCCTTTTGACTAGGTAAACTCGCATAATCATAGACTTCGCTGCAATCATCAAAATATTTTCATGACTCACAAGATAAATGAGAAAAACATACAGAAGAGTCAAAGTCACACTGATGTTAAATTGTAATCACACCCTGTAGTTCTGGCCACTCACTGACAAGGTTTCCTGCTGCGAGCACAAGATGGGCTTATTTCCCTCCACAGACCGCCCCAGGTGAGACTGAAGCAAACGACCACCTTTGCAGACTAGGTGAGGTCAGGTTTTCACACAGGTGTCTCCTGATGGCAATCAGTCTCCCACTGAGTCTTGTCTGCCAAAGAGACATACTGACCCTTCCGCTCAAGAATCCAAACTGGGGGATGCTAAATCATCCAATGAGCCACAAAACAGCTTCTCAGGCAGCACTCTCCCTAGAAACTGACACCAAAAGCTCTTAACTGGATGAGGATGCATCCCTCGCTAGAATCAGTCATCTCTCTGCATGCGAAGGCACTTGAACACCCAGATGTTCTGCCAGGAAGCGGGGCATTCTGGGTAGGCCTCCCTGTCAGAGAAGAGCTCAGGCATAGAGCTTTCCTTGGTTTAGCAGGGACTAGGTTCTCTCATCCTGGTTTCTCCGTGTCTCCAACCAGCCCCATCTTGGCAAGAGCAAACCACAGAGAACCTGCCATGTGACTGCCATGGAATCACAAAGATTCATTTAGAAGGTTCCTGGCTTTTCCCAGCACAGCAGCGAGGTATACAACAGTTCTGTACATACAGAAAACAATATCACACTGGAAAAAAAATCATCAGATTAACATTTCCATAGAAGAGAAACACAGAGTAGACAAGGTGGAAGCCACGGTTTTCTGGCTAAGAAAACAGGAATTGCCAAAGTTGTTTCTCTGCAGTAACCAAGAGTAAATACTTCCAGGCATGCGTGGTGGCAGACCTGACTAGAACTCAGTGCCCTAAACCAAAAGTGGTGTTAAGTTTCATTACTCAAATGAGAGAGAAAACCCAAAGACACCATGCTAGTGTCTGTCTATCCAGGAGGGAGCCGTGAGGCAGAAGCAGGGACAGCCCCATCTGCCAACTTAGTGGCTTCCTGTAGACACCCCAGGTCTGGAAGTGTCAATCACCAACATTCAACCTGGTCAGGGAGTGGGGTGGAGGCAATGTCAAAAACACGAACTTGGGAAGAAAAGCAACGGAAAGGAGTAGAGGGAACAAAAGCAGACATCGGGGGCAGCTCCTGAGCCACATTTCTTCCACTTGAAGGGATAATGGAGGCCCCACCTGAGACAGAAGGTGGGGACATTTGAAAGACTGCAAAGAGGATGTACTGATCAACTAGAACAAACCGAATTTTAAGTCCTCTTCAGGAAGTTCAGCAGTTTCTGATGAGTCGTTGACAGACAGGCAGTGGTTAAAAGTGAAGATACTGATCTAACTAGACAGGAAAAAAAAAAGATGGGATGGGAGAAGGCTGAGACCCAGCCCATCAACATATCAACATCAATACTTAAAGGCCAAACAGAATAAGAGTCCCTATGACAGATAAAGTTAAGAAGGAACTCTGTCACCTACATCACTAAAGCTATGTGCTCCAGGCTAATGAGAGATCCTCTCTCAAACAGCAAGGTGAGGGGGTAAGAGATGACAGCTGAGGCTGGGGCTCCCCCACACATCTGCTTATGCAATGACACCCACGTGTTCACCCACACAAACACACACAGAAACACACAAGTCAAGAAGTCCTACGTCCCCAGGCTCATGTGGCTGACTGACAACAGGACAGATATCCAAGCTCCTGTCCCTAACTTTTCTGCCCCGACTTTGAGGATTTTCTTTTCTCTTCAAAGAAAGAGATGTGTCCTCCTCTATTTTAGTGGAAAGAGGGGAGCCAGCCTTCCTGTTTCGATATTCAAAGAAAGCTGTCTTTACCAGACTGTGGTCCTCTTTGGCAAAAGTATTCATGAAGCAAAAGCTTGCAAGAGCTGCATCTTTTCAGCAAAGGGTAGAAGGAACACACTGGAGACCTCTGCTCTGAGCCACAGGAAATACAGCTAGCTACATCCATGAGTCCAAGTCCTGGAGACAGAGGTTGCCATTTCAAGTACATTGTAAGCATTTTTGAGCACCGAGTGCACATGAAACTGCTCAAGGAAATAGACTAGAAGGGGAGAGAATGTGAGGGAAAGGAGGGGAGGAAGAGAAGGAAAGCAGCAAGGGATGTAGGAGTCTTTGGCAAGACTGGTGGCACCTGGCTCCTGAACCAGAAAAGCATGACCTTCACAGGAAATCCTCCCTGGGACTCAGACAGCCTGCCTTCCTGGCACAGAAGATGGCTGGCACCTGGCTTTGATAAAGAGCCAGCCTGCGAACCCAGCCTCACTCGAGAATGGGCATAAACCAGCAGGCTCTTTCGAGCCCAGTAGGTGACTTGGGCGCTCTGCAGCTGGAGTTACTATCTCTATTTTCTGTAGCAATGCATTTATCTACGTTTTGTTCATTAAAATCATGTTGGGGCAGGGGAGAGGTTGCTACTTAAGATATTCAACTTGAAAAGCTCTTTGCCAAAGAGAGAGGCCCTTTGAGCATTCATTGCCCCCTTCTACCCAACACATTGATTTTTCAAGAGTCTACCCAATTTGACGACAAGCAATGCCCCTCCTCACCTTTTTGGCCTTCTCCTAAGACAGGGCCCTGGCTCATTGGTTCTTTGTCAGTCTTTACATCAATACCATTTGAGTATCCTCCCTACCCCATTTGTTGTCAGGACTTAAGCAAAAGCTGTTGTTTGGTCATTTATATTTCCTAAACTTTATGATTAATCAGCAAACAACTGTCTGAAAATTCATCTAACTGAAGGCTTCAAAATACAACCACGTATTTTCTCCCTTCCCTGGTCCCCAATTTCAGCATTTCTGCTTGTCTCTGAGTCTCCCTAGATCAGCAGATATGACCTCCAGCTGCCTTCCTCAACAGCTACAGAAACCAGCGCAGGCCTTTTTCCACATAAGATCACATTTTCGGAAACCACTTCCTCTCCCTACTCCCCTTGACCTCTGTGGAGCAGTCGGCTGCATTAACCACAGCGTTCTTGACACTTTCTCTGTGTACATAGGTGCACTGAGGAGCAAAGATTCCGGTAACCCTGGAGATGAGCCGGAGCCCGGTGCTTTCTCACTGCAGGGACGCTGAGGGAATTGCTTATAAACTGGGTCTGCCTGTTCCCACAGCTGTAAAAGGAAAACAAAATTCTTCACATCACAGGAGTTGTGCAGGAAGCTAAGCTAAGCTAAGCGCTCCCAGTGCATTTAGAAGATACAGACTCCAGGAGAGGAGAGTTTCGCCCCGTTCGCTTTGTATTGCATCTCTTTTGGCTCTGCTAAATACCGACAATGCCCACAATTCATTCCTTGGCTGAGTCATTCCTCAGCCCCTGTTCACACCTATCTATCTCTCTCTACCCTAGGTAGAGCCCTACACACGCTTTTCATAGTTCCCACTCACGATATTGCCCTTGAAGGTATGGCTTTGCCTCAGTTTCCGGACCTATAAAATGAAAATCTTGGAGTGTGAATGTTAAGTAAGGTTTTCTTCAGTCCCTTCCTAAATATGGCGACTCATTTTCCCTGCCTCCTTCCCAATTTTTTTCATATCCCCTCCTTCTCCCTCCTTTCTGAGGCCTCAAATAGAATCTGGACCATCACAGATTGTAATAATCTAGGTGGGGCCATTCTAGTAGGAGACTGTCCCTTAGCTTCCATCATCCTCAGCTCAGCTGTGGTCTCGAAGATGAGGGTAACTTGGGCACTTCTTAAGATGTTAAGGACTCTTAAGAAACGTAGATCAAGGCCAGGTGTGGTGTCACGTGCCTTCTTCACTCTCCATTTCAAACCCATGTAAGCATCTCACCTTTGCTACCACAGTGTTTCCTCCCTTGACTTCACTTCCATCTTGGGTTCACTAATCTGATTTGACCACATCTTCCAAGCATTCACCAAGGGCCTTGGCTCTCTGGAATTAGAACCTCCCCATCATTGCGGTCCATCCCAAAGGTGGCTAAGTCAACGCCCTCTCTCTTGAAGACCCTTGAGTATTCCTCACTCCAAAAGCACAAAGGGTAAGCTGAGGTAGAACAGCCCGACTTCCACAGGTCTGGTTGTCTTGCTCTCTGTTCTCTTCCAGTTACACCTGATATCCAGAGACAGATGGATAGGACAAGGGAACAGCCTCCCTTGTCTGTTTGCTCCTGCACACCAGGGAACTCTTGCAGTAGCAAACACAGAGAATTGGGTTGAAAGTAAATCAACACAAAGGCAAAAGTAATGAAGGGTTGAAACCAACCCCTAAGGATTTCCTAAATGGCCTCATAGTGCTACCTCTAATAGAAGGCAATGTATTTACAAGCTTACATCTCTTCTCCCAAGTCCTTGTTGGTTAGTGTTTCTCAATGACTTTTAATTCATCTACTTGTTCCTCTCAGGTGCCAAGAAGGCTCTTGAGTAAAGAGCTGCCCATCCCTGTTGACCTCCGGAAGACCGTGACTCTGGGAAAAGAACGAACAGGGAGTGGGGATACTGATCAGATTCTGTTTCCAGGACTGGGCTACAGACACACAGGTACGCTTGCTCAGCCCTAGTTCATTAAAGATGAACACTCGGGACTGGTACAGTTTTCTGTGCAAATTTCACTTCCATTTATTTAAATTCATATTTAAAATATATATTACTTCCTTGGATTTTTTCCCAGCAAGCCTTAATTGTTACAGGCTGGATTGTTCAAAGCCCACCATGTTTGTCAAAAAGGCAGGGAATACCATGGTATTCTCGATAGCTCTTTCCTCTCTTCCCCTTTCCTCCCCAAACCTTCCCTCCCCTTCCCTCAGCCCCCTCACTCTCAATGAATTCCAGACAAATAACCAAGAACAGCATGGGTATGAATTATAAAATACCTCCATCATTGGCTTGCCATGACATCCGTCAAAACTTACTTGTCTGCCTTCCATATCAGTTTCTTATCTGCAAAGCAAGGATAATAGTGCCTCTCCTCCCAGCCTACCAAGGTTATTAGAGGAGATTAAATGCTCACAGACAAAGTAAGCCCTGGTGTGTCTTATGTTTCAGTTCTAATTGTCCGTTGCTCACTTTCCCTGAGCAGGGATTTACATCAGGGCCTGACTCAGTTACTTTTCTATTGTTCTAATAAGAACCATGGCCAAGGCAACTTATTAAAAAATAATTTAATTTGGGACTCATGGTTCCAGATGGTTAGAGTCCACAACCATCATGGTGGGGAGCATGGCAGCAAACAGGTAGGGCAGGTGTTGGAGCAGTGGCTGAGAGTTCATTTCTCAATGTACAAGCATGAGGCAAGGAATGGCATGTGGTTTTGTAATCTCAAAATCCACCCCCAGCGACACGCCTCCTCCACCAAGGCCACACCTCCTAATCCTTCCCAAACAGTTCTACCAGTTGGGGACTAAGCCTCTGGAGTCCATTCTCATTCAAGTCACCGTAGGGCTCTCACCAGCAGGAAGAGCAGCATTCAAATAACATTCATCAAGATGTATGGATCCCTTGATGCCAGCCTCCCTAACTGATCTGGCTCCCTTCTCCCACTCCAACACCTCAGGCCTCTTGGCCCTGCTTCAACCCACTCTTTGAGGAAATTAGCTAGCTTTTTCTTGGCTAGTCTCCTTCCTCTGAACTGAGCATGCTCACCGACTCATTGAAAACCAAGCTTTGAGGCTCCCTCCTGCTCTGAAACTGTACTCTCTCCACCTCTAGTCACAGAAGCCAGAGGCATGTGCTGTTCTTGGACCCAAAGGATGTGAATAAAGGGTGATGAACACAGTGGCTTCCTTCTGTACAGCTTCTCATGAAAGTTCTGCCTTCTTGCCCTTACCTTCTTTTTGCCTTCTTGCCTGGGAGGTACAGACTTGGGGACATTTCCACTTTCTTCACCATCTCCCTCTGGTGTAGGAGGTTCTTTTGTATTTGTGTTGTTTTTATTGGCTAATTTAAAAAACTGCCTTGGCCTTTTGATAGGGCAAAACTTAAATAGGTGTGGAAAAGAAAACAGGATGCTGGGAAGAAGGGCAATGTGGCAGACGCCATGATTTTTCTACCCAAGACCAACACTGGTTAGAATCTTTCCCGGTAAGCCACAACCTCGTGGTGATATACAGATTATTAAAAATGGGTTAAACTAATATGGAAAAGTTAGCCAATAAGAGGCTAGAAATAATGGGCCAGACAGTAATTTAATTAATGCAATTTCTGTGTGGTTATTTAGGGTGTTAAGCTAGCCCAGAGAAGCAAGATTCTGTAGCCAGTCACTTGTGTTTGTTGCCTGAATGAATAGCTACATCTGCTAAACTGTGTTTGTCTCTTCCAGGTACCTCTGCAGGATATTTAAGACTGCAGTAACTAGTCTACAGTATAGCAAGTTCTTTCTCTCTAAGAAGTTTCAAATATTCATGGGCTGATGGCAAATTGTTTGGAAGACTATCTTGTAAGTCATCTTTTCTGTTGGGCTTTCTGATCCAAAAGCAATTGCTGTTTTCTTGAGCAGTCCCAGTGTGCGGCTCTTCAGACTTAGTCCTGATCAACAAGCTGTTAGTCCAGTTTCCCAGATGACGACTCTGACATCAAAAGAACCAAGCAAGGGAGATCATCAGATTGAGCCTGTATCACTGATGGGACTAGAACACAGGACTCACAGTCTCTTTTAGTGACTTGAAAATGGGGCAATATTAGCTAAGTAGTGGTAGCCCATGACTTTAGTCCCAGCTTCAGGAGCCAGAGGCAGGTGGATCACTGTGAATCCCAGGCCAGCCTGGTCTACATATTGAGTTCCAGGATTGTTAAGGCTACACAGAGAAACCCTGTCTCAAATAATAAATAAATAAACAAACAAACAGAAAAACAACATAACCAGAGTAGCATAAGGCCTGTCTGTCCCAGCCTACTATTGATCCTCATCTTCCTGTGTAGCTCTGGATTATGACCCGAACTTCCTCACCAGAATCTCCTTCCTCCACTGTTTACTCTATTCTAAATGTACTTGGGAAATGTTTAAATTCCTTAATTTAATAAACACTTCCTGAGCACCTATTAAGTGTTGGACAGCAGTACAGAGGACACAGTGGCTAACAAGCTAGGTGGGTTCCTGATCTCATGGCTCCTATTCTCATTCCTTTCCCTGGCTCCATTTGGTTCCCTTTCTTCATAGCTCCTTGCCATCCCTGCAAACCAGGCAAGTTCCTGTTGACCCACCAGAACCCAGATCACAATCGTATCTCCTCGTTCCTATCTACAGCTCCCTTGAGGTGGTGTTGCCAACATGGCACTAGTCTGAAGATGAGAATGGGTATGTGACCTATGAGTCCACCAGTCTGCTGCCCTTTCTCTCTGCGAACAGATAACTCCACAGCAGTGGCAATCCCCAGTGCTGTACCACACTGAAAGGAGATGGTGCTCCCACCTTGTCTTCCTCAGACCCTTCCCACTACAGTCATGCCGACCAACACACATGGATGTGACCAGGAGCTCCTAATAGGGGAAGAAGCTTTCCTCAGTTATCCAGAAGACTCAGAACTCAGGTGAAACTTAGTAGACATTCAGCAAACCTCAGGGATGTGAATGAGTCACATAAGACATGGTCCGACCTTCATCCCTTATGATTCCCTAAACACAATTGTTGTTCAAGAGCCTTTCTGCTTGAAGACTCAAAAGTCATTTAACATGTACTGGTGTTGTTCCCCTTGTTTTTGAGTTTTCCCTTTAATTGTTTTTTAATTATTACATTTTGTTAGTAGTATGTGTGTGTGTGTATGGGTGTATATGTATGTATGTATACTTCACAGCTCATGTATGGAGATCAGAAGACAACTTGTGGGAGTCAGGTCTCTCTACCATGTGTAACATGAAGGGCTGGCTTGTTGAGGTTTCTGTCCTGCCCAATACCCCACAGCCGGAAAGTCCCAAAGAAAATCACACAGAGATCTCCATAAGTTATAANTTGGCCCATTAGTTCAGGCTACTTATTAGCTCTTGTAGCTTATATTAACCCATTGTTCTTATCTACGTTAGTCACATGGCTCAGTACCTTTCTCAGCCAAGCAGATTACATCCTGCTTCTTTGGTGGTCTGGGCAGGAGTGAGAGGAATGGGCTTCCTCCTTTCCAGCATTCTCCTGTTCTCATCGCCCCACCTCTACTTCCTGTCTGGCCAATCAGCATTTTATTAAAGTACATGATTGACAGAATACAGATAATTCTCCCACACTAACCATGTATATACTCGTGGAGTAAATGTTTTTAGTTTATAGATGCTTTATTTTTAATTATTATGTATGTGTGTATGTGCATGGGAGTGCAGTGCACACCAAGGCAAAGGAAGGGGTCAGAGTTCCTGGATCTAGAGCTACAGACAACTGTGAGCCACCTGATATGGGCTCTGGGAACTGAACACAGGTCCTCTGGTAAAATGGTATGTGCTCTTAGCTGCTGGGTCATCTCTTCATCTGCAATAGGATATTTCATATTTACATCTTAAACAATTAAGTTAACCTAAGCAGTTATTACCTCACATATTTGTGATATTTTGTAGTCAAAACATATAAATTTTCTTTTACAATTTTGAAATATGCAATAAATTATTAACTACAGTCATCATGTTATGTGCAACAGAAGACCAAATGTATTCCTTTCTTTTAGTTATCATTTTTCCCAACCTAACATTCCTAAGATGCATGTGTATGTCCCTTATTCCCTTTCTCTTCCTGGTTTCCAACTTACAACACAACAGTATTGTTGTTAGCCGAACTATGCTTGCCTAAAGCTCTTAAAGTCCTAATGGCCAGTACCTCAGAATGTCACTGCATCTGGAGATGACACCTTTGAGGGAGTCATTGTGCTGAAATGAAGTTATCTGGGTCAGCCCTAGTCCACTATGACTAGTGTCCTTGTAAGAAGGAATAAGGGCATGGACCCTGAGAGCAGAAAGATAATGTGAGCAGTCTTAGGCAAGACAACCAGATGTGAGGCCTTGCCAGAAACCAACCCCAGTGACATCTTGATCTCAGCCTTCTGGGTTCCAGAATTGAAAACTAATAAATAAATAGATTCCTATCATGATGGCCAGCCAGACTGTGACACTTATTACAGCAGCCCTAGCAAATGAATGTATTAAGCTCCCTTGCAATAAAACAGTGGCTATAGCAAATAACACAGATTTTCAATGTGTATGCACTACCTCCAAGTGAAATGAGACTTCTTGATGTTAGTGGATATGACCTTTATTCTTGAGACTCCCACACAGCTCAGCATATATATAT
>LOEQ01000475.1:270469-289436 GCA_001685075.1 Bramus lutescens | reverse complement strand
AGCAGGCGCACAGTAAACAAGGGATGCCTACAGGGCTGTGCTGACAATGAGAAAAGCCCACTTCGCTTGAGTACGGCCCTTCCAATTCTCAGACACTCTCTACTTCTTGAGTGCTGGTGACAGGCAGACAGGGTTTTAAATGGAAAGCATTTTCCCTACCCATGTGTGGACTCAGCATATTTAAACTCTGTGTAAAGATTTCTCTGAAAAATTACAAAATAATACACTGATTAGAAACTGGTGATAGTAGTTGTGGAGAAACAGCAGGCAGTCGCATGGCTCTGGATTCAACAATGGAGAACATGTACCACCACTGTCAAAGCTGCCGGCTGTCAAATTTCTTTACTCTCTCTCTACCCAGTGCATTTAATACATAAACCTCCAACCAGCAACAGAAACCCTTTGCTAAGCAGAATTATAGTAGTATGAACTGAACTAATTCACATTAAACATCATTTCTCAAAGTACAAAGACACTATATGTGGTCACTGAAGGCTGCTGTAAAGTCAGCTTTACATCACAAAGAGCCAGCCCATCTCTATTACCATTTCTTCTGTGGTTTTCTGGTGACATTTCTCAGGAGATACTTTACAAAATTAACACTAATAACATATAAAATACAAATGTCATTTAAAGTCAACTTAGGCAAAGATGGACACAAATGCACTTGCTATTTCAGTGTGAGATCGGTCCAGAAGCTCCTCAGCAGGGGTCTCTCACTTTCTTTCTGTCCATCACAACATGCCTTTAAAAAACCAAGAATCAGCTCACTGCACATCACAAGTTTAACATTTTCCAGTAAAATGTATTTCATTAGGTGCATTGTATACGTAATGGCAGTATACAATGTTCCACAACAAACATGTCAAGAGATCTGTGAGATGGAGCTACCTCAACAGAGATGCTCCGAAGACTGAACACGCAAACGGATGGAGCAAGTCTGGGGAAACCACAGAATGCTTCACAACAGCTTGCTTTACACTGCACCTGGTCCATGGCACTGCTCGACATGCAAACACTTTCTGTAGGAAAACGACCCACACTTCTGTTCACCCTGCCAATACTTCTAACATTCTCCATGTTCTGGCACAGAACGGACACAATGTGAGTCCTACTATTATTGTTACAACTCAGGCCAACGCCTCTGACTGTTGTCAGCAGGTAGCATTTAAATAAAGGACACTGGGCATAGCGCAGCTTCATCAAAATGCCAAAGAAACAGGAACATAAGGGAAAGCTTGCCTCAAATGATTTTATCATTAACATAAATAAGCCTAAAGCAGTTTCCGTTTTATAAAACCAATATATAGCCATTTCCACTTCAAAGAAATTTAGAACTCAGTTTTGCTGTTAATCTAACCAATACATACACCCAAATTACATAAGTGCAGTATAACATTTCCTTGTACAAGTACACCTGGATATATTTCCCTGCACTTTCCAAAACTGAAAAATATTTGAGAAAACAGAAAAATGTATGTTTAAGGCTGGCCTTGTGTTTCTATGTTAAACTGAGAAAAGCTAGAGTTTGTAATGTAGTTCCGGAGGTAAAGCAAAGGTGGGGCTTTCTCTGTACAATACACTTCTCCACCATAATTACTAATTCAGGTCCATCTAAGCGCCTGGTAGGTGCTGTCTCCTATTTATCGCAGCTTCTAGGAAAGTCAGAGTTTGGGAAGGGCAGGAATAAAAGAGAAAATCAACAGCTCCACAAGAACTGATTTGCCCTTGATTCCAGACTCCATTAGTGGAGGAAATGTGTGCAGCATCTGCACATCACAGACACACCTGAGAAAGAGCCTGGGTCATCTCACTCACATCAACTTGCTTTTCCTTAGACCACAGTAGGGAATGTGAAGGCTAAAGATGATGTATGGTAACATCACAGGTCAGGTCGGCTGTGCAGGGAGGGTGCCTAATATGCTAAAAGAAAATTATTCTTGGGGAAGTGGGGATTTTTTCTTCTTCTTCAAAAACCCAAAACTGAAGATCATTATTAGGCTTCTCTGAGTATATTTCCACATTAATTATTAAAATTTCAATGTGTTTTACAACCTGAATTTTCATTTGTGGAATAAATCAAAACGACAAAATTCTTACTGCACAATATTTAGACATTTTATTTAATGTTAACAGTGGGTTTCTAACTGAGAAAACACTAAAGTGAAAGAAAATAAACGAGTGGAGGTTCAAGTTTGTTTTTGCACACGCTCTCACAAAACCTCTCCCCCCCTTCTCATTCCAGGATGATAGGCAGCAGTAGCAAATAACGTCACTTGATGAAAGGCCAAGGAAACTCATGGTGTTCACAGAATCCTAAATAACTATGTGTATGTTAACGAATTAAATGTCTGGGGAAATCTAGATGTACCAATAGCTGAACTATGGAAATAAACTGATCTAAAAGAACAGTACATAAAGATTACAAACTTATCAGAAATAAATACACAACAAAATAACAGCCTCTGATTTCTTCCTTGATGTCACATGAATTATCGTCAGATGCCATTTGCTTCCAAAGGAAGAAGATCATCTCTTGGGCCAGGCCAGCCGCCTCAGCCCTGTTTGCAGCAGCACTAAGGAGATCCAAACAAAGGCTGTTGGGCAATGCCCCCAGCCTCAGGATTAGATCCTCCTTCACAGACATTTCTCAGCATCACAACACAAAGACATGTACAGAAGAATAAGAGAATATTCTGACAAAGATTACAAAAGTATGAACTATATACAGTGTGATGACAGAAAGCATTTAAAAGGCTTCTTACTTTCCTCTCAATTCAATTAAAATGTTAATATTCTGCATTTTAATTTTGTTCTAAATATCCTAAACATCAGTTTCTTTACTTCCGAAAACAAACAATAAAATATACTGGTCTGGAGTTTGACCTAGGCATTTTCCAAAAGCCAATCGAAGAGCGACTTGCATCTCTCCTCACTTGAAGTTCCTTCCAGCACTTTGTAGTATTTAAACACGGCCTGCAGGACATCTCCTACTCTCCATCCTTTCTCTTTCAATTGTTTCCAAAGCTAAGGAAGAAGGATTAACAGACATCAACACACATCAACAGAAAATGTTTTAACAATGATATTTCATTTTTATCTTCAGACAAAACTGAGAACCCTGCTGTTGACAATGAGATATTCTTTCCCAGTTATAAGATGTCCCCTCAACCACCACCCCTTTTTCCAAACTGAACATTTTCCTTTCTTGCCCTTGGCATGTCTCCACAGAATGGCACCTCAGGATCGCTAGAAACAGAACACAAATCCTGGAGTGGAGAGTCTGTGTGGGAGTGCAGTCAAACCGTCTGCAGGAAATTCTGCACCTAACTAAATACATCTGCCACACCCTCAATTAGGAACAGAATAATAACGACTATGTTAAGCTTAATAAAAGGATGTGGATTTTCTTTCCACAACATATAGTGTGGTTTGTATTCTGGAAAAACATTCCAGCCTCAATGGAACCACAGCTTCCTAAGTTAAGAAATGTCATGCTTCAACAAAAAAGCAAGCAAGAGTAAACAGGTTTAAAGAAACTACCACAGCAAAACAGAACACGGCCTTACTTTTCTGTCTACTCAGCTCTGTAAGAATTCTTAGGTTTAAAAAGATCTGCAAAATAAATTCTGAAAAACTAGTTTACTAATGTTCTTTTTCTAAAAACAGCTTTGTGATATAACTCATAAGCAATGGGTTTTTGGTATATGAATGAATTGAAGATAACTACCACACAACCAATACTGGAATGCTCTCTCTTCACACAAGAAGGAGCCATCTCCATCGGAAGCCCCTCTCTTCACCTTCCCCAGCACCTTCAGATAGAGCACTCATCTACTTTGTGCCTTATAGGTTTGCCTGCTTGGGGGCATCTCACAGAAATGGAGCTGTGCACTCTGTATGGTCTTCTGCCTTAGCAGAGTTACTTTGAGGGTTTACCACGGCGTAGCACTTTTTACTACTTTATACGAGCCAACAAAGCTCCTTCTCCATTCATTAGCTGATGAATAGGTGGAGAATTCTCTTTGTTTGTTCTGGTGTGCTTGTTTGAGACAGGGTCTTTCTATGTATCCCTAACTTTGCCAGAACTCCCCCTATTTAACCCAGGGTAGCCTTAAACACACAGTAATCCTCCTGCCTCTACTTACAGAGTTCTGGGATTAGAGGCCTATAACACATTCTTACTTTGTACCTACTATGAATAATGTTGCCATGGACATTTCTGTACAGGTTTTTGTTTTTTATGTCCCTCAGGTGCACACCATCAATCAGTGGAATGCTGGGTAACATAGCAATATTATACTTGGCATTTTGGGGATCTGTCAGATGTTCTCCACAACAGCTTCACCATTGTAGATTCTAATAACTGTAGGAAGGATGCAGTATTTCCACATCCTCCTACACTTGGCAGTACCCACCATGACAATTACCATGTTGAGTGTGAAGAATGCAGTGGTTTTGATTTACATTTTCCTGTTTTTATTTTCCAAAGATGTGCAGTGTACTGGCTGACTGTATGCACACTAGACCTGTCAGAGAAGAAGGAGCCTCAGCTGTGGAGTGCCTCTGTGAGATCCAGCTGTAAGGCATTTTTTCAATTAGTGATCAATGGGGGAAGGGCCATCCATGGTGGTTGGGGTCATTCCTGGGCTGGTGGTCCTGGGTTCCATTAGAAAACAGACTGAGCAAGCCAAGAGAAGCAATCCAGTAAGCAGCGCCCCTCCATGGCTTCTGCATCAGCTCCTGTCTCCAGAATCCTGCCCTGCTTGAGTGCCTGTTCTGACTTTCTTCAATAGTGAACAGCAATATGGAAGTGTAAGCCAAATAAAGCCTTTCTTCCCCAACCTGCATTTGGTCATGGTGTTTCATCACAGCAACAGAAACCCTAACTAAGAAATGCAGTAATAACTCTTAGTCCATTTTTCAGATAGACAGGTGTCCTTCTATTTTTAAGATGAAGGCGTTTTTATATGTGTTAGGGCTAAGAACATTACCAGATACACAACTGCAAGTGTTTCCTTCCACACACACTGTCTTCTCACTCTGACGACAGTGTCTCAGGATAAATCTTTTCTCTAGCTTCTCTTTTGTCACTTATATAAATATGTTTATATCTTCTTGACACAATTGTATGTCATCTTCCATTTATCCTCAAGGCAGTAAGTAGTTTGTTCTATTTAATAGTGAAAATATCAAAATTAAATATATGACCCAGAAAGACATACAGTATTTCTATTAATTTCTATTATTCTCATACTACCAAACATAATCTGAACTTGCTTCTTAACTGTTTCATATATCCCCAGTAGCCCTGTGAAGCTATATGTGTGTGTGTAGTTATATACATATTTAGTTATATAATATATAAATGTAATATCTACATATATAAAATAGTAGCCCTGTCCTAGCAAGATATGGTCTCTGAAAGTCATTATTTAAAATCAGCCATATGGTTAAAATAAGCCACAAGCGTAATAAACCTTGCTGTCACAACCGAACACTGGACTTGACTCAGTCAGGCAAAGATCCCTGGGTTAGGTCATACAAAAGCAAGGCCTCCTCCTCTGACAACCACCTGTCAACCTCAGGCCTCAGTTCTAACAGCTCCCTGACCCACACTTCCACTTGACAATTCATGTCTTGAGCATCTCTTCCCAGACTATTTTCTCCACCTACAACAGAAACCTCAGGCTAATAAACCCCAGTCTAAGGAAAAGTCAATGTCAGACTGTTCATATCTTTCAGACATCTTCCAACAATACTGTCATATTCTGAAACAGAAACTAAGAGTAACTTGGGTTTTCCTTTTCTGTCTTTATTGATAAATCTAAATTGGTTATTCGCTGGACTGTTTTATAGCCTATGGTAAGATTAATATAAATTTTCATAAGGAAAACCAAGGGAGAAACACTCATAAAACTACAAACTGAAAATCCCTATTAACACAATGCTTGGTACATATTAAAAATACTCAAGAAAAGTATCTTATCTACTCTGTTACTGGTTTTTCATTATACCAGCCTTCCATTTGCATGGGATAAGAAATACCTAATTAATTAGGTACAACTATGAATCAGTAAAACAGAATAGCCGGATCTTTTATAAAGAATATATTAGCTGCTTATTACTGACATTTAAATTTTAGGGTTAGAGTATTAGATCAAACACTTCTTTTTAGAGTATTATAATTAATCCTCATAAACCTGCAAGGTAAATCTGTATCCTCTAATCCCACAATGCAACTAAGAAAACTGAGGCATTCACTGACTCCCCTCTCCAAGGTTACACCGACTGGAAAGCGGCAGGGCTGACTTCTAAACCCCAACTGTGAGATTCCATGGTCTACGTGTTAATATTGTGCAGTCAGCAAGCATTTTGCTAACCAACAATATAGTAAGATTATTACATAGTATTACTATTTCCTCACAACCACTCTAGAAGGGAGGTACTTACTAATATAAATTCCTTCTTTGAAGAGTCATGAAAATAAAGTTCTTCAACTTCAGCCTCAGAGGCAACAAGCCACTGAAGAATAATCCTTAGTTGCGGATCTACTGCTCCTGGTTCCATGTCAATGTTCATGATTAGCATAGTCTTTCCATTCTGTTGCAAATCTAACAATAAATTTAATATGAAGTGAAATTCATCAACTCAACTTTCAAAATTCTGGTTTCAACTGAAAGATTCCAGTGAATGCTTTCCTTAGCTATACCATAATTTCTTAAGGACAAAATAATGCTTAAAACAAAGGAATAACATTATTTACTGATGGAACAAATGTAAAATATTGTTTGAAATGAATTTAAACATAATACAAAAGACAGGGCTCTCAATTTTTTTCTTGTTAATGAGAATGATGCTTTCAATCCAGAGGAGGTAACCTAGCTGGCTGATGGAACCAACACCATGTTGGATACTCCTGCTTCAAGATGACTGAGTACAAGAAGTAGCAAGGGCATGCTGACAGTCCACACACCAGTATGTACTAATGCTGGAGATGGTGATGCTGATGGACATTGTTCTGTTATACAGAACTCTAGACCACTATTAATCATTTTCATAATTTGTGTCAACCCTTTATTTTTAATTCACAGTAGTCTCAGAAATTTATCTTTTCTTCCTTTGTGCCAGTTAGTCTCAATCAAGAGGATGTCTAGTGTATGTTTCCTTTCCTATGCAGAATCAACATTTAAAATATGTGCATGTGCACATGTGTGTATCTGTATGAGTCATGAGGTAGAATGAAGACTCCTGAGAGGCAAGGAAAAAGAATCTTAAGGGGGAGGTAAGCAAGGGTAATGGGAGTCGTGTGGCATTAGCAGAAGGGAAGATCACATGTTAGGGAGAAGGACCACAAGAGGACCACAGGGAACGAGGGACAATGAAGAGATGGGGATGAGTAAGAGGAAAGTATGATATATATTCAGAAGACACATGAAATCCATCCATGATTTTACATGCTAAACATCAAGAACTAATTTAGGAAACTGTTTGTCTGTTTGTTTTAAAGGAGGTCTGACATACTATGGAACAAGACACAGTGTCTAAGGCCCTTAGTAAAGCCTGCAGTGTTTCTGGGATTGGTAGCTAGTCACTTAATGGTTCTCTATACTGCTAGGGTTTCCTTGGTTAGGGCCTGCTGGCTGCCCACCTGATGGGGAGCTTCAACAGAGGTTAGGGCTGATGCCTCCTAACCAAAATAAATTAACAGGAAGGAAGGGAAGGAGGTTTAAAAGGAGGTTTAAAAAGCAGGTATCTGTTGTTGTAGGAATCCCCTAATTTTGAAGCCGTAACTCTAAACCAATCTATCTTCTAATGGAACAAATTTAGAAGCTTGATGTAACTTCATATATTAGAAATGCCTATGATGTCAAGAGCTGAGGAATAACACAACTGCATATAATTAACTTCCTGGTTTCTACTTCTTAACATAAAAAATTCTCAGGTCCACTGATAAATTCTTTTAATGAATTATTTTATTCATATTAACTTGCATCTCTTCTCTTTATCATTCCTCAGCAAAGTTAGTTAGGTAAAAACTAGGTAATAACAAATAATAATAATAACAGTAATAACATGGCATGCATATGTTCATGGATAGTCTTTGAAATAATTATATCCATGAGAGTTATTAGGAAGAAGTATATGACTTTTAAAGACCAACATATTAATGAGCAAAAGTGAAGCAAATATTACCTAGATTATTACAAATTCTAAAAATTATAATAAGGGCTTGAAAGATGACTTAGTAGCTAAGAGCACTGGCTGCTCTTGCAGAGGTGCCAGATTTGACACGCAGCACCCACATGGTAGCTCATAACTGTTTGAACTCCAATTTCAGGGGAATCTGATGCTCTCTTCTGGCCTTCTTGAGTACTATACAGACAGATGTAGGCAAAACATCCATTTGCATAAAATAAAGATAAAACTTTATTAATAATCTGGGTTAGTTGGATGGCTCAGCTGGTAAAGGCATTTCTGCCAAGTTTGACGGTCTGAGTTTGAATCCTAAGTCCCACGTGATAGGAGAGAACTGACTCCACGTGAGAAGCATGAACAGAGTCAAGTGTTCACAGCTATGCATGCACATGCATGTGCATCATACAAAACAAATAAATGTAATTTAAAAATATTTAAATAGCAGTAATCTTAAATCTGAGAATTTCGGCTTAACAACTATTATGCAACTTCCCTGAACAAGAGCACTGTGAACAAATTGGTTGGAAACTCAGGGGTTATACCCTCTACTCAAGAAATCCTCTGGAGCATTTGTCAGGGTCTCAGTGCACCTACATTTGTGGCATGAGGGTATAGGGTTGTACTCCCAATATAGAACACACAAAGCCATCCTGAGCCTTCAGCTTTCTTATTTCTAAAGAAACAACAAAATTTCACTAGTTCAAAAATAATAATTATATTAAACAATATTTTTAATTCAGATGTGCTGTTTTATAGAAACTATTATCATTTTTATACTTTAAGAAAGTAAGATATGAGGAGGGCATCCAAAAACTATCTGAACACAGTGAAAACAGGTTTGATGTGAGTGAAGTCTCTAGGCTCACTTGGATATTTTAGTATATGAATTAAGATCACAAATCATGTTCAAAATTCTACAGTCAATGATACCTAATGTTGGCATAGTAAACTCTATTCACTGAAGAAAGGATTACTTCCTTCAAATATGTGTATATATGAGTACAGAATTAGAAGAGAGAGAGGGGAGGGAATATTTAAAGTGTTTACTTTCCATGTTTACTTTTCAGCTCACGGAAATTTGAGAAAAATACCAATTCTAAGTTATCAATTTGAAGGAAAACATAAAAGATACAGTTTGAATGAACTTCTGGTCCCCAGGTAAGTGGCACAGTTTTGGGACATTGTGAAATCATTATTATTTGGGGCCTGACAGGGGCAGGTCCGTAGGGGTGGGCCTTTGAGTAGTACAGCCCCTCCGCCCCTGCTGGCTTCCTGTCTGCCCATCCTCCAGCCACCAGCTCCTACTTCCATGCTCACTTTGTCACAGCCACAAGAAAAGTAACTAAAACACAGAGTAATAAATAAAATGCTATAATTACAATAAATTAATTTTGTAACGTTAAGGATTTTAGACCTAAATTTTGGAAAGAAAAACATATCCTAAGCTTCTTCCTCAAACTTTTTATTTCTGAGATAGGGTGATTTGTGTGTTTCATACCAACAATCCAAAACCCATCTGTAAGTGGCATAAATACAAACCATGAAGACTTACACAAACAAACACTTAGAGAAGCAAACTGTGACTAACCTTCCACACCATCCTCCTGATCGTCATCTCTATCATCTGGTCCATCACTTTTCAAAGAAAACAACAGAAGCAGTTAAAAAAAAAAAAAGAAGGCTTAATTAGTAATTGATTAAACCACTTCTCAGAAAAGTAGTAAGGAATGAAATGTTACAATATGACGTACGACATTTAGAAAGAAGGAAATGACAATCAGAATGAAGCTTTGCTTCTCACATTATTTCATGTTAAAATACAGGTTGCACATAGTGCCTATAGAAGCCTCTCTTTATCATGACATTTAAAGCCAAGCAATTTCAAATGAAGGTGAAATATTCTAATTTGATTTTAAGCAATATACTATTTGAATATCACAGAATGTCATGAATAATGAAGTATTACTGCTTCTACTAATGCCACTTAATATGTTTTAAAACAATTTTCTACTAATTATATACGAAATTGAACTACATAGGAAAACAAAACAAAATAAAAAAACAGAAATTCTGTAGGAAGCAAGCTCTTTTTAATGAAATCATTGGTAGAATGAAAAACAGCAAGCAGAGCAACCCATGCAAACAGTCACACATTTTGCAATTAGATGTCAGTCATATTTTAGATAGTTGAAATTTTCATTAGATGTAAACGTATCGAGCAGAATTATGTCAAAATTCAGGAGAAAAGCAGGTTGATACATATTCTCTTAAGAACATGACATCATGCATTAGTGGTGAAAGACTCATCAGTTTTTAAGTTTCTAAACTGGACCAACCTGTCTGATGTTGGAAAGGATAAATTGTCCTCATACAAATCTCCTTCTAAACCAAGACTGCTCCAGCTACTGCTGTTACCATTACTGCTGGAGGGAGAAGAGAACAGAGCTGAACTAGAAAACGCATAGTGAAGACCACCTGTGTTTCCTTGAGACAGAGCCTGTGGAGTGGAGCACCCACAGAGAGGACAAGACACTGTCACTGCTATTCCATAGAGGGTAACTGGCAGGGCTGCAGACTAGGGAGGTTTTTTCCCTAGACAGCGTTTCTCAGTGTAGCCTTTCCTGTATAGGGTGTCCTGGAATTTGCTCTGTAGATCAGGCTGGCCTTGAACTCAAAGAAATTCACCTGCCTCTGCTTCCCAAGCTCTGGGATTAAAGGTGTGCTCCACCATTGCAGCTTAGGGATTCTTTTCATTGTCCTCAAAACATCATGGAAGCATTCTAAAGTACATTTGTTTTCTAGATAAAGACAACAGAATTTTTAGAATGACAAATGATAAAATTAATATCTCACGGCAAATCTTAACATGTAATTTATAAAAAAAAAAAAACAAAAACTACAATACACTTTCCTACTCCTCAGTTTGGATAAAATTTAAAAAAGAAGAGACCTAAATTGAGGTCTTCTGTTATTTCTGAATAGTACAAAACAATGATAAGGTGTAGGGAGACTGTTTCAACCATTCCTTGCTCGTTACATCACTATACCAGTTGTCCCTATTTCTTACATTACCACAGTGAGCAGGTGGTAACAGCACATACTCTCTTCAGAAGAAAGCTAGAGTAAGGAAGGCTTATTTAAGCAGTACGCTTGTCTGGCTGGCCAGTCAAAGCCACACACAGCTCTACCTTCTTCTATCACCTAGCCAAAAGAACAAAGAGGCAACTCTATCTACAACTGCAGCAAAGCGTTGTTTGCAGAGGGAAAAAAAGCAACTATATTCAAAAACAAAATTACAGCATATTTTTCAGATTAAAATTTTCAAGATGCAACTTAAAAATTCTAATCATTCCTAATTATTAAAATAATTAGTAAGCACATCAGTTTGCAGTGACAAGCAGCTTTACTTCCTACTCTCGGCTGGTCAATCATAAGACATCATCTATACAAACCTGAACTTTGGTTCTTTAACATCAACTCACTTCTTGTGCATCAGTAAGTGTTGTCAAGGTAACCAAAGTCATGATTACCTAAAATAAGTAGTTTCTAAGCATTTTCAAGTAATTTACTTACCCATTTTCATTTTAACAGTATCAAACTTTCACAAATCACAGTGCATTAAAGAATAAAAATAAAAATAAGCCATCTTTTCAACATATCCTCAAATACAGTTCCATAATAAAATCATAAAGACAACCAAAGTTTTACCATTAGTCTGTCATTAGGCAAACCAAAATACAGAAAATATAGTAGCACAGAACACACAACTATAAACAAAAAAGAGAGAACGATCTCAAGTCCTATCTTTAAGAAAATGATTCTCTAAACAAAGAAAAACACAAAAGTAAAATTTTTGCCCATATTCTATTAACAATGATTTTTCAATCTAGTTAGTGATAAAAATCCATCATTTAAGTATTAGATAAACATGGGAAGTAACATCTGAGTAACAGAAAGAATAAATGCTCTCTCCCTACTGTACTCAATATGTGACACGACCATTTAGAAGCCAGGCAGAACAGTATAACCCACAGCCTATAATATAATGCAGCCCAAGAGGCTGAGGGAGAAACTTCACTTTAAGACCAGCCTGAGCTACACCACAAAAGCCATCCCCTCAAAAAGAATTAAAATAAAACCAAACCAAAAAGGCACACTGGGAATAATAAAAAAATGTTAGAAATATGAACATACTGCCAAATTGAGAATTTCTAAATAATAATGTAAACCCATTGCTCACTCTGCTGAAGCCTGAAGACCTTTATCACATAATTAGTTATTAAATCAGAGTCACCTTTCACTGAGATGGTGAAAACTGCTGCTTTCATCTTGATGGTCATCCTCAAAACTTAAGTTGGACCAGCTACCAGTACTGTCCTCACCAACACTAAGATTCAGCTGTTGGCTGCCAAATGACTCAGTTGACGGAAAATCTTCCATTTCTTTTGAACTAAGAAAAGAGCACATAGTAATAATTTTAAAAATAACAGAAGAATCATAGATTCTGATGAGGAGGCAAAATGATAGAGATGACTCTATGAAATTATATTCCAAGTCACACCAACATCCCCTGAAGACTTCACTGCGCCCACAAACAATGAGACTGAAGAACAGCACAATAAGAACCACACCGCTATGCGGGGACATCCTGCGTATCTTCTCTACATTCTGTCTAGAGCAGTTCACACTTCTCAGAAGTGCACCTTACTACAAGGTCTAAGCACATCATCTGCCCTGCAAAAATAGTACCTTCATTTGCATCCGAAGGAGATGCCTTCTGGTTTTTAGAACAAGAAAAATTTGAAATTCTAGTTTTGTCAACCTGGCCTATATTCAAACTAGACAAATCACTTCAGAACATGAATCATAAACATCTCTCTTAGCAGGGAGTGATGGCACAGGCCTTTAATCACACCACTTGGGAGGCAGAGACAATAGCTCTTTGAGTTCAAATCCAGCCTGGTCTACATAGTTCTATGTCAGCCAAGGCTACATAGTAAGACCCTATCTTTAAAAAAAAATTTTTTTAAAGAAGGGACATTCATATTTTATGACATGATAAAAAAAACCCCATTTAGAGCAACTATAATAATTATCCCGTGTGTGTGTATTCAACACAGTTCTCAACAGTGATGCTTTATGTATGCAGAGAAAAACTATCAGTTTTCTGATCAAACCTTCCTTTGGCTTCAGAGCAATCATGATGCCCACTTTCTCACCTACTATCCCCCAAGTCACTCAACACGAGGTCTCCACTGCCTCACATACATGCACTCCAACCCTTCGCACGGATCCCAGCACCCCCAGATTCCCAATCATTTTTTTCTATCTTCACTTCTGGTTCTTGGCTGAAGTGTTACTCCATTAGTTTTGTTTCTCTGCTACCCAATTGAAAAATGCAAGCCAGCCCCAACAGTTCATGCTCATCTCTGCTAACAACACTCCCTTTTCTTAAGGAACTTGGAATATGTATTTTTAAAATATTTCTTTTAAATTATAATTACAACATTCCCACTTCCCCTTGTCTTCCTCCAACCCCTCTCATATACCCCTCCTTATAATCTTTCAAATTCATGACTTTTTTCATTTATTGTTGTTACATACATGTATGTATATGGACAGACATACACATTTCTAAATACAGAAATTCAAGCTGCTTGTCTGTATAATATTCCTTGTATGTTTCTGGGCTAACCATTGGGTGTTGGATAACTAATTGATATGCTCCTACCTGGAGCATTTCTGTAGGTCTCCGTATATATACGGTTGAGGCCTCCTGGGCATCTGCCTGTCCACATTAGCATGCCTATTGTCTTTGTTCAGCCCATTTATCTGCTGTTTGTCTTCTATAATATAAGCTCTTAGAGAACACAGATTTTCTTTTTAAAATAAAATGTTTTCATTTCTTTTATATCCCTAAAACCTAAAATAAGCCCTGAACTGCCCCTGCCCTCTCCACTTTTTGGGCAATTCTCACTTTGTATTTAAGATATAACAACTCAGTTAAGTTCGGTATTCCAAACATAGACATCCTGCACCACAACTTTATTTTATTTAACAAATTTTCCTCTTACCTAGCACTTTTTATTTTTTCTAAAAGAAAATGACCCACAGGAGGCTAAAAAACGTGGTCTGTAATGACTTAGGTAAATGGGCTCATAGTAATTGAAAATAAAATCTATATTATTGTTCTAAAATTCCTCTATAGTATGCTTTCCTATTTGATATTCATATAGCACCCTGGTGAGCTAATATGATGGGTTTGTGACATTCTACTATATATTCTATTACGATTACCTTCATTAATCAAACATTTATGAGAAAAGGAACATTAGTGAAACCATTCAGTTAATATCCTAGCAAATAATCTATTTGAATCAATCATTCTTCAACATTAAATCATTTTGACTTTATAAAACTGTGATACAGAGCTCCATACAACCACTTGGACTTTGAAAAGTGCTTAGGAAGCCTGGTATAAGTGCTAGAATAGAAACAGGAGCAGAAGTACAAAGAAAGTTTATGCAAATATCAGCCTGGATAAAAACAAGCTTACAGAAAGAACTCAAGGCATATCATTAGCCACATCTAAAGAAGAAAATGAATATTCTGAAGAAAGAATAGCAAAGTTATTTGCCAGGTCCTGGAGTGAGGACTTAGGAACTTCCACTTAGCTTCCTCTTATGAAACTGTTCTGATGGGGAGGAAGAATGAAAACAATCCAAGGTCACATGTAGAAAGCTTCTTCTGCCACAGAACAGAGTAGTGAATATACGAGTCTAAATTTGTGAATAAAATTCACCTGTTTCTTTGATTTTACCTGCTTCTTAGCTCCGTAAATTTGAGGTCATTGTTCTCTCACTCATCTTCCAGCCCTGTAAATGGATGATACTGTCCCTCAAAAAGGATTGGGAAACAAATACTTCACATGACAACCATGCACAGGATACGAAGCCATACACAAATGGACAGAGAGGAAAAGTTAACTTCATTTTATCACAAGGCCCCAACAAAGATTTGAAACCTACCTGCTAACAAAATGCTCCACATCTATCACAGCTGATGTCATGATTTCTGTGGTAAGGCTCTCGGCAAAGCTAATGCCATCTTGTCCAATGCCACTATCAGCTGCCAGACTGGTATTGCTCAGCTCTCTCTCTGCTTTTTCAATAGCTTCAGCAACTATCTTCTCTGCAAGCACTGCCCTTTTATCAAGATTAACATGAATTTGAGGCACATCAAGATGAAAGACTCTCGATTTCAGATGGATGCTACTAAGTTTCGAATGGGAGCCTGGCTTTGCACTTGCAAACACACTCTGCTTTAAAGGGGGCTGAGAGGGACTTCTGGCACAACCATGGTGTTCCTTAAGGTCACAGTATCTACAAGCTCCATTCAGGAGTGGTGACAATTTTTCTGCATAAGTGATTCTATCTGCTGATGTTGTGGACTCTGGAATGTGGGAAACTGTAGGTCCTAAACTTAGCTCTAAAGTGTCATCTACTACTTTTTCAGCATACTGTTCTACAGCTTGAAAATTCTCCCCATGACTATGTCCACTTAAACTGCCTGTATTCTGGCAGAATTCATGGTTTTTCAATAGTTGATGAGACTTCAAAAATCCTGGTTCAACAATATTCTCGCCCTTGTCAATACATCCAGAGTTTTCAAAAAGACAAGATTCTGTTAAGGATTGTGGTAAGTCAACTGTAGGTGCTGTCAGCTGTTTCTTCACATCTCTTGTTATGATGCTAGCAAGAGAAGCTGAAAAACTGTGTAGTTCAGAAAGTTCATTTCTACATGGATCCTGCGTCCATTCACATGGTTGGTATTTGCAAAGATAGCTGCCATTTCTTTTTCTTTGTCTTTTTTTATCTGCTTCCTGATGATGCTCTTTATTTGAGGACATCAATAGTTCCTTGTTTATTTTCACATGAGAATTGTACAGTGAAAACATTTTTGAACTGCACTTCATTTTTACTGTCTTAGCTGCTTCTTGCACTCCTGACTTGACAGATCGATAAGCCAGTCTACTGGCATATTGGTCCATGATTAGCTCATCATTGCCACCTTCCTGTTTAAGCACTTGGATAATATGACCTGCGTATTCATCAGTCACACTTTCGCAACTGGGGTACCTGTATGTCAGACCTGGTGTACAACTTGGTAAGGAAAGAACAAACTGATCTACTTCTCTCGGGTGTGCAACATTCTCCACATTCAGCTTCTCTCCTTTACCTTGGTCAACATCAACATGACAACTGTTCCTCTCCTGCCTGAAAAGAGTACAACTTCTAGTTTTTGCAATTTTTGTGGCTTCTGCAATGACATCAGCTACCATATCACTTGCAAAACTGCATGCCGGTATGTTTTCATCCGAAAGATTTAGAGAAGTACATAGCACACTTCTTTGACTCTGCACATTTAAGTGAGGGTTTTGAACCCTGGATTCTTGAGCACTTTCATGATCTAAATGTGAGGCTGCCATTTCAGTTGCAAGAGAAATGATGTGTGTAGCTAATGCTTCTGCAAACTGAACTTTCTTCCCTGAGTACTCTGACTTCACATCCATTTCTGGGTGCTCTTCACCTTCACTGCCCTCAACTTCTTCTGAAAGAGATCGCATGAGTTTCAACATGAACTCTTCTTTTTCTATAGTATTCTGTTCATTCTCAGACAAACTACCAACAGAGGAGTTGTGAGGGGTAGAAGGTGGTGTTGCAGGTGCAAATTCTTTGGCTAACTCCCCCTTGAGCTTTTTGGTTAACTTTTTGATGTCCCATTCAGAACTAGTCTGAGAGGGTACTAAAGGAGTTGACGGAGGGGTATCAGGTATTATGTTTCTGTCTCTGATTTTCTGTTTATCTTCTAGATGCAAACCATCCACACTAGTAAGCACTGCAGATGATAAAGCATGTGAGTGACGGAAAGAGTTTTCCTGTCCAAAAGACAAGGGCTCAGGTGCAGTATTATTTAAATTATGCCTGTTCACTGGCTTATCCTTAACAAGTTCCTTCAAGTCAGATTTCTGACCTGTCATCATTGGACAAGGTGGCAGTGTCTCTAAAGAGAATCCAAAACCCACAGAATCTTTATATTCTGGAACACAATGGTTTCCGACCAAGACTGAACCACGAGGTAAGTGATCTGAAAAGTCATTGGGAGATTCCTCCAAGATTAACTGTGATTCTTCCCCAAGAACAGGCACACATTCCTTACTAACTGTTTTGTTATCTATATTTGGAAGCATTGATTTGCTTTTATCCAGGGAATGTTTAATAATAGACTTCGATAACTGCTCAGCAAACATGTTCTTATAGCTAGCTTTGCTATGTTGTGATGCTGCTTGGTCACAAAGGGAAAGAGGACAGGCTTTTCCCTTTGCTTTAGTTAAATAATCTGCATGTGCATCAACAGGTTTTGTAGCTTTGAAGGTTGTCATGGACTCTAAGGACTCATTGACTATTTTATGTACCATTCCTGTAGAAAAGTTGCTAATAATCACAGGCCCACTAGTTAATTCTGAAGGACTGTGTATGTCCGTGTCACCGTTGGTTGGCTTGAAGTCTTTCTGGTTACATGGGTTGAGTTCTGAAGGTAGAAGGGTATTTCTGAGACAATCCACTTCATCTTCACTGTTTTCTGTGGTGATGTGCTCTTGGGTAGAACCACCATTCGCCTTACTATCCTCTGGTGATAGATGAGATTTGGACTGATAAAAAGTAGATGAAATGTGATATGGGAGAAGGGCACTACCTGCCAAGGGTACTGGTATACAAGTGACAATTCCCGAAGTACAAAACAAGGCCTGCTGCACCGTGTATTCCTTCTTATGTTCCTGTACTGGTTTTGTCATCATATCTGCTTGATTGCTAAGGGATGAGGAAAATGTGAAGGTCTGTGTAGGCGGCACTACACTTTCTGCACTCACATACTTGACATTACCCATAGAAACATTAACTGCTGCCTTCGTTGTGAAGGTCACGTCTGTCTGTGACAGTTCTATGAAGGCTTCTTGTATTACAGATTCAGACAAATCTTTGGCATAAGACTTCACGGCTTTGTCTTCAAAGTTAAATGACGGACACTGCTGAGATGCAGGTGTTGGAGGACATGAAAACTGACACACCTCCATGATGCCTTCAAAAACAAGCTCTTCTGCAAGGTCCGTGGCAAACCTAGCGACTGTGTTTGTAAACATCTGCTTTTTCATGTACTGTAAATCTTTCAAGGCATTTGATAAGGCTTCACTCACCAAAAAACTAGCCAGGCTACCAATGGCTCGTTCTTTCAGTGAAAATGCACACTGCCTTCTAAGTTCATTAAATGCCATCTGAAAAACAGATGATGTCAATTTGACAGCCAAGTGGCACAATGCATTGGTATATGAAGAAACTCCTTTCTGTAAGTCTTTAAATGCACTGCCAAAGCTTTTTCCTACAAGATCTGCTGCAAACTTCTGAACGCTGTCTGTAATCATTGAAGATTTATTTTTACATTTATTTTTTTGATCAGAATTCCCAGGCTTAAAAGTTATAGTATAATTTTCTTCCCTTTTAATACTATTAATATCTGACATTGCATTTGCACATTGAGTATGAAGAACTGAGCCTAGTACTTCACATGAAAGATTATTTGCATAATCTTCATAAGTACAATAAAAAGGATCCTGATTTTCATGAATCCTATCTCTACCAGTATCCGTTTGGCAAAAACATTCAGCAGGAGTACAGCTTCCAGGAGGACTAAAAGCAGAGGCTCGAATAGG
>LOEQ01000475.1:250766-270448 GCA_001685075.1 Bramus lutescens | reverse complement strand
TTCTAAAGCCATCACTGGACGAGGGGAATCTGGAGCATCACACAGGTTACCAAATGGAGACTCAGGTTTTCGTGGAGTTGGCTTTCTAACATTAGCTGGAAGAGCTGGACACTCAAACTTGAACTTCTGAGGATTCATACAAGATTTCTCATGTCTATGCCCTATCTTCTGTGATGGCTTCCCCATGCCAGAATCTTTCATAAATGGACAAGAAGTCTCTAAAGTTTGCTCTAGTTCATCAAACTGATCAAAGCTATCAAAAAATTCGCTCACTTCTGAATCTGAATCCTCTACATCATCTTTTGTCACAGGGATTTCAGGCAGCTCAAGTTTTGCTTTTAAACTTTTTTGGTATCCCTCTTCATCCAAAAAAATTACAGGACTAGGGCTGGAGCACTCAGACTCTGAGGAGTTGGCAGGCGAAGGAGGAAGGAGTATCTGCTGTGTGTCCCTGCCTTTATCTGAAGCGCTGGGTGACCTGTAGAGACTTCTTTGTGTCCAGGGCTCTGAAATTGATGTTGTAACCGATGTTTTCACAGAAGATGCTTCTTTGCATCCCAGAACATGTGTTGAAGATGAAGGCTTAGCCAATGACCTCTGTGGTCCATAACTGACCAGCACTTTAAAATTGTGGTTTTCTAAATGGTGACCAGAAGTAGTTTGAGAGGCAGCATCACAGTGGCTCCTTAGTGTAGCAATATTTATTTCTGGTGGGAAAAAATAAAGTTATGTTACTCTTAAAAACTTGTTTTAAGAAACTGACATAAAGCACAAACTATTTACATCATAAACGTTTCCTACACTATAGTATTAAACAGAAATTTCATTCTCCCTAACACCCAGGAACAAATGTACCTTTTAATAAAACAATCCCATTTTACCCTATGCCTTCAAATATATGACCTATGGAATGCTCAGCACATTGTCATTTAGGTTAGAAAAATTACTTGTAACTGCTAGCTAACTGTTTTGACATTTGAACATGGCAAAGTTTCAGAGAGTAGGGTCTGAGATAAATAATGCTTGAACAATGCTACCTAAGAAGAGAAACAGCAAATTAAAAAGTAGCTAATAATGAACTTAAATATCACAGAAAAATTAATTCTCCTGTAATAAGTAAAACTATTAAAATGCTTAAACTAGATCAAACTTCAAGGTAAATTTCAACTTTTAAGTCTTTTTTAAAACTTCAAAACCAAACTTTCAACTTCAATCTATTTCTAGGAAAAAGTCCAGCAAAAGACACACACCATCATTATATAGCTTTGCACTCTCCTCCTCCTCTAACTGCTCAAAAGCAGTGACAAAGTCATCCTCTATAGAAGACACAGACTGGTTCGTATCATCATCATCATCTTCATCAGCGGTCTCAAGGTGATGCTTCTGATGCAAGTGTGTGTCCAGGGTGTGTCTTATACCAGCAGCATATTTACTTAGGAGACTAAAGATAAAATCAATTCTGAGTCCTGGTAATGTAGGTGACACTCTCATGACACAAAGCATTCCAGAATGATGACTCTTGGGAGAGATAAAAGATGATAAAAATCAGTTTTAAGTTTAAATATAAAATATTACCTGGAAGTGAAGCCTAGAAATAAGCCAGAGGGAGGGGAAGCAAGAAAAGCATGCATCCTGAAAGGTCCATTAATTCTGCAACGTTTAATGATTTTAAGTATTTAATTTTTCTAAAGTTATCTAAAGAAGTATACTTATTTCTATTTAAATCTCACTTTAATTTTTTCCTTAACAATCTTTTTTTCTCCCATGTATTCAGATTCTTCCCTCTCTATCTCCTTAGATATCATAGAACCTACTGTCAATCTAGTCTCTTGGGATATTATTTTTTTTCTATATTAGTGACTATGTTTGTAATGTGTCTTACTTAATCATTTAACAAACTCACCCACCACACTGTGAATGCTTGAGAGTTATAGGAAATATGGGATATGGATCTATCTAAAAATAGATCCAGGATCTATTTTACTTGTTATTCCATTTTCCTATAGCTCCCAGCATGTCACCTTCCCTCCTACCAAAAAAGAACTATTCTTATCTTTTAATTTATATTTCTCTAGTATTAAAACTTACAATTATGCTTATAGCTTTGATTAAGAACACAAGCCATTAGTTTTCCCTATGCACACTGATTTTTAAATGCAAACATTGATAAGGAATTTATTTTTAAAAAGGAGAAGCCAAATATAACAGATAATCACTCTTTTATGTCCCAGCAAATAAAGTCAGTATATATGAGTAAACAACATGATCCAGGAAACAAGGTAGAATTCTAATCATCAGACCTCAAGATTAGCAAAGCAGCATTTTAAAGCTAGAGTTAGTTCTCCAAATTGTAAAGTATTCGTACAATTTTAAATATCATACTTCCTAAAATGCAAAGCATTTTTCTTTCATACATTATCAAAAATACTTACTTATGAACTAAAGACTGTCTTAGGAAAATAACATTATTGTCAATTTTACATGGAGAAATCTTTAACCAGAAAGTTAACTGAAAGTCCATTTGCTAGAACATGCAGCGTGGAACACATGTAAAGATGGGGTAGCCATGAAGTAGGAGCAGTCACTCACATTATACAAAGAAATCAGAAGAGTAATATTTCACTAGAAAATTAGTATGCGCTTGCATACTGCTGAGAGAACTTCACGGGGGGAATTTAGTTTATAAGCCATGATCAAAATTATTCTATCCTTCAAGGCTGGCAATGCTTTGTTAGATTTTTATCAATACCATTTTCTTGAGACTGAATTAAAATAACAAGAAAAGCTCCAACAATTTAAAAGTTCACTATTAATGAGCAAATATAGTAAAAACTTGCCCTGAAAAACCTGATTAGAAATGATCCATCAGTTACCTGATTTAGAGGACTACTGCTTACAGCTGATGATTTACTGACATCCTTCATACAAATGATTTCATTTTCACTTAGACTGCAGAAATGGAGTGAATTCAGAAGGTCTGGAAGTTCCGGTGAAACTGCAGCTAGATCCTAGTTTTAAATAATAACAGTGACAACAATGAGTAACACTATAGAATAACACTGTCAAGGTGTCTACACACTGTCCATATCAAAAAACCATAAAACTGGTCAATAAACTGTCTGCTTCATAACAGCTCATATATACAGTTAATCTATAGAGAGCCATTTTTCAAATTTAAAAATAAAGCAAACTAAGGCTATTCAGTACTGATTTATAGTTTTCAAGCACATTGCTGCTGCTCTCTACCTAATCGATTTTAACAGGGCTCCTCATACATCTATGACATTAACATCTAACTGTTTTCTAGCAACTGTCATCCAGAAATCCTTTGGTGTGACTAGTTTTTCATACAGAAAGCTACTGAACGCCCTTCTTCAGAGCTTGAGTTTTAACTCGGTAAAATACAAGTCCATTTTTTCTGAAGGTATTGTAGTAAGCCTTCAAAGATTTATGAAGGCTAAAGGAAAGCTAGCTTTCTTTTTCACTTCCTCTCCTTTTTCTAGTAACTCTTTTTTTTCTAGCTCAAGACTCATTCAAGTCTTCGACCCACAGAGAGCAGAGGCTTTGTATATATGATCTTGTCTGCACCTCCTAAGGACCAATAGAACACTTAACAAGTGTTTTTGTGTTTTGATTTTGAGACAGTTGCACTCTGTAGCTCAGGCTGGTCTGGAAATATGCAGCCCTAGCTGGACTCACAGTGGTATTCCTGCATCAGTCTTGCACATCCAGTTATATATCTGTATGTTGTCTGGAGAGAGACTGTGACCTGTCGGAGGAAGGCTGCTTGCTCGTTCTGGCCACCAGAAAGAACTAATATAGAATCAACATTTCTAACAGCAGCATGAGGAAGAACTGTATTTACAGTAACTTGTACAACTGCCAAGCTTTCCTTTACTGGCCTCAAATGTCCATCCCTCTATAAATGCCTAAATGAAACAGGCTAGAAACATGTGCACTAATTTATAAAAGTGTAAAAACTGAGACTTTACAAACTTGATCTCTTATATTTAATTCTACTTTAATAAAAATACAATTTTTACTGCTAAAGTCAAATTATGAAACTCATTAAAATATACAAATGTCACATACAAATATAATGGAAAGAATCAAGAAAATGGCCTGTGGTTTAAAGCTATCAGCTAAATGATTTTGATAGTCAAACATAAAGCTACTTTCCATCGCAGAATTATAGGCAAAAAGCCAGGCATGATAGCACACAGTTGTTATCCCAACCTGAAGCAGGATTTCTACATGTTCAAGGCCAGATCAAGGATATATAACAATACTTTGTCTCAAAAATAACAACAAAAGAATCCTTAATAAAAATGTTGAAAGTGAAACTGTACATAAAACACTCAAAATACTGATCTCAAATATAATTTTTGTTTTGGGAGAGATAGGGTGCGGAGTGAAGGGAAGGGACTCATTGTACAGCCCTGGCTGACCTGGAACACATTATACAGGACAGCCTGGTGCTAGGCTGGCCCTGAACTCAAAGACTAGCCTGCCTTTGCCTTCTGAGTTCTAGAAATAAAGGCATGCACCACTATGTCTAGCTTCAGCTTTATCTTTTAACTTTAAAAGATACCTTAAAATTGTAAATTTTGAGCATTAAAGTAAATTTTTCAAATCTCCAAAATTTTTAGTCTCCCAGTCTTTGCCAATTCAATAAATTGACCACACCTGTATATGAGCAGCATCTGTGTCTTCATTAAAGCCCAGAAAAGTGACCTGAATCAAAAAAAAGAAAGAAAAAGAAATCTCCATTACTTTACCTTTTAAAGTCTTGTCTCAGAGTGTTATTAAGCACGGAAAGCATGCTGAGTACATGGGACAGGTAGTACTTCCAATGATCATGGTTTCCATCAACACTGTAGCTCTTGAAACCCCTACCCCTCATCCACCTTTCCCCTAGCAAACTCACCCAACTGCACCCTCAAAGCATAGCTCAGCATCCCTACTCATCCTCATCCCCACTGCCATGCCACTTGTCCATGATTCCAAGTGTTAGTGGATGCCTTCAAGCTGCCCTCATTTTCATTCAAACCCATGGACCCCTTTTCTAGGTCTAACACATGTCCTGTACATGACTGCTTAAGGCTTTCACCACTGTATCCCCTTGATATGACTCTCTTCCTCAGGCACTTCTAGGCCTGGCTCCTCTTCATCCTACAAGTTCTTCCTCCAGGAGCCTTCTCAGAGAGACCTTCCTTGTGTAGATCCCCCAGGCTCCTTCATCATTGGGTGTGATTCTCCCAACACTCCTCAGCACCCTCCAGCTACTCCCAACACAAGGTCATAGACATCAGATTTCTATGCATTTTCTAATGGCATGAGGAAATATATTATTAAGTAAAAAGAACAAATTACAAAAATACATAATATGCACATAATTTGTTCCTTATTCTTAAAAAAAAAGCATGAAAAATAATACTGAAAGACAATGTAGCAAACAAGCTAGCAGTGATTAACTGGGAAGTTTCCTCATTTTCCTCACTGCTGTCCTCTGTTCTCTTCTTCCTAACGCACAGGACAAACAACATTCACTTTTTTTTTTTAATTCTCAGTACTCCAATTTTTCTACAAAGAAAATAGACTGAAAAGCAATTTTTAAATGTATATTTATGTTCTTGTCATCATACTAGCACCTTTCCTTTTGGAAAAAAAATTGTGAATTATCTAGCAAATAAGTGCTGTTTCTAGAAATATTTAAATAATAGCAATTAATGCACTGGGGAGACGTGGGATGGTTAAGATGTAAAACTACACTGAAGACTCAGAAGATAATCAGAAACTAAAATTACCCTGACACTTTACTCTCACGAACTATGGCTACTAGTTCAGTGGAGTGTTAGGTACCCTGTGGGCATCTCTCTCGGCATCTGGCAAACTGTTAACCTATATAGAAGCCTGTTTCTCATAACATTTCCAGGCAATATAGTTTCTCTCCCTAAAACATAGGCACTTATTTCTTTCCTTTTTTCAAACAGATATTTATGTTCCTAGATTTTATACAATCACATAAAAATACGCATTTATGTATTAAATGAAAGGAGAAGTAAAATTGTCTAGAGAGACACGGATTAACAGAAGAGAAGGGACGTAGAAAGGGAAGGTATGGGTTTACAGTATAGGGAAACAGATGTGATATATAATATATACCTGTAGGAAAACTTAAACGACAACAACAAAATTTTAAGTCAGCCACTGCCAAGTTGTAACAGTACTTGGTATTCAGAAATACTTGGCTTAACATGAACTAGTACACTGAGAACAGGAAAAAAAAAAAAAACTCAGGTATTTGAGAGATCCATACCCTAAAGTGGGATGGAAATCTCTTCTATTCTTTCAAGTTTTCTTGCTGAACACAAAAGAAAAAAAAAAAAAAGATGTCATTGGGTCCTGGAGATACTAAGGGAGTCTGCTACCTCTGGGTGACAGGGAAGCCCTCATGAAAGAACATGCTGGAAACGGGCATGTGAACAAGCAGGGAATACGGGCTCCAAAACTGAGTGGGAGGGCACAGGAGACTTATCACACATGGCAACAACTGAGTGAATTAAGAATGGCTCAGCCCTACAAAGATAAAGTGAAAGAGGGAGGCAAAGAAGATAAATCAAGTGACATAATTAGCTAGTCGACAATGGGGAGATTCAGGTGGCAGAACACTCTTCACCTAACAGGTTCACTCTTCTTTCTAGGGAACATCAGGTAAAGAATCCCTCAGAATAGGAACCTCTGACCACCAAGCCAAGAAAACAAAGTTTATTAGAAACCTCATTTCAGCCAGGCAGGGTTGGGGTCAGGTCTACAAAATGAGTTCCAGGACTGTTTCACAGAGAAACTCTATCTTGAAAATCCCCTTCCAAAAAAGAAAACTCATTTCAAAAAGAACAGTTCTAAGTCTGTGTACCAATTTTTAGCTGTGAAGACTGAATATCGCTTTTTTTGATCATAGATACTAAACCTAGTCTCTGTACATGCTAGGAAAATGATCAAGCTATAGTTTTAGCTCCCAATACCATATTTCTTAATTTGTAGTATGTATGTGATGATGGTATACAGATGTTTTAAAGAATATCACTCTTTCGCTGGGCAATGGTGGCACACACCTGTAATCCCAGCACTTGGGAGGCAGAGACAGGCAGATCTCTGTGAGCTTGAGGCCAACCTGATCTACAGAGCAAATGCCAGGATAGGTTCCAAAACTACACAGAGAAACCATGTCTCAAAAATCAAAAGAAAAAATATTACTCCTTTTAATAACAATAAATTCAAACAAAGACTAAAACACGGGCTATTGCAGGTAAACAGATGAAAAAGATAAAATATATAAACAATATATTCATCCCATTCCTAAGTGGTAAGTATCTTAATTCCAAAGACAAACTTCCTACTTTATACTTTAAATCAAAACTCTGTAACAGTCAAGAAAAGAACTAAAAAAGTGACTACATGAAATAAGTGTATTTTTTATGTTTCAGGATAAAAAAAAAGACAGTATAAAAGTTGCAGCCATTGAATTAGCTCTACCTGCCCAAAGAGAGGCCAGTAAGACCTCTGCACTTAAAAACAGGCTGATAACAGCCAATGATGTTAGCTATAATTTAAAACACACACTTATTTTTAAATCACATTTTTATCAATTATTTAAGAATTTCACCCAGTGTATTTTGATCACATTCACCCCCCAACTTATTCCAGATTAACTGTTACCCCCTTTCCCACCCAACTCTATTTTTTCTTAAAAAAAAAAATCAGGTCCAATTTGTGTTGCCCAAATACTCTTAGGTATGAGGCCTGCACTGGGGTATAGTCAACATACCAGGTCATACCCTCAAAGAAGCCAACAGTCTCCCAATACCTATGTTAGGATTATGTACTATTTTTTTTAAGACCCTGCAGTCCTACAAAGGTGCATGAAAACATACTGTGCTTGACTGGGAAAGGGTTCAAAAAGTCATGTGCAAACCTTAGTGAAATGGGCATGTTCATCCCAGTTTAAACACTCTCCTCCAGATACACTGCACAGCTCCTTCTCACTCTGT
This sequence comes from Bramus lutescens, assembly GCA_001685075.1. Lineage (NCBI taxonomy): Eukaryota > Metazoa > Chordata > Mammalia > Rodentia > Cricetidae > Bramus > Bramus lutescens. Next base: position 262,397 of record LOEQ01000475.1, on the reverse strand, counting down.
AATAAAGACTTTACAGACTGGAACACATCTTCACTGAAGCTCTGGGGAATAAATAAACAAGACAACTTAAGTCTAAGACATGGAAGAGAGCTAAGTTACTGAGTTTTACAGAGTTACTCATTCTTCAATTAATTCATTTGACATTTTTTGATATTACTTGATAGACTCAGTCAGTTAAGAAAAAAAGTCAAGTTACTCGAAGACCATACAGGTCTTACGTTCCAGATTTACTTACACTTTCCTTACACTAAAACTAACAAATCACGTACTTTATTTCCAAGTCACTACCATAACAAAAACAATTCATATAATGTGTGAGATAAAGGAACTAGAATAGCACATCAATACAATACCAATGATTCTTCCCTTTGGAGACAAAGAAAACGACAGTAGCTAAAAATAAGATTTTCCAGGTCTTAAGGCAGCTGGATGATGAAAATAAAAGAAGGGACTCATGTGTGGGAAAGGAAGTTGTCACAAATGCAAAGGACCCGAGGAAGGAAGAGGACATTGAGTCAGACCGAAAGGCAGCACCCATTTCCCTCTGCCTCCAGGTACATACTGCTCTTCTAGTCTAGGGGAATGCCTTACTCTGCAATCCTGACCTACAGAAATGCTATCCATGCCAAGACTGAAGATCTCCCCCATCCCTTAGTCTAATTTTTTCCTATACTGTTTTCAGATTAAAGTCACTTGATCTATGTCATAACATATTATGATTATAATACTCATATATTTATTTTTTTCTACCCATTGAGCCAAATCTTGGAAACTATATTCCATTCACTTTTTCTCCTCACATTTTACATGAAGTCGACAAATAGCTGACTATGAAAAATTTATTAAATACAAATCTATAATTTAAGAGGTAATATTATTCAAGAAAAAAGTATGTAACATTAAATTTCAATCTCACCTATTAACATGAGCCCATATTTCTTTATATATGTAACCTTTTTCCACTGAAGGGGCTTGGAAGGAATGACCCCCAAGTAGCAATGAGCAGATATCATACCCAGATTTTGGTTTTTAAATACCAATCATCAGTTAAAATAACCAGAGTGCCTCAAAAAAATGTCTGGTTCCAGATCATAGACAGAGAACATCCAAAAAGGCTACACCATCTAACTGTGCCAGACAACAGGGAAGTGTTCACTGACTAATAGGGCAATTTCAAAAGAACACAGAAGTTGGTGTATCAGCCAGGAATCCCTGCTGGCTAAACCTGGAATAATCAGAGCATTAAAAAGAACAGAAATGATAATGCATCGTAACTCCTGCATTCAGTTATACAGCATGCTTCTTTACCTATGATCACTGGTTGACAAATATAGACAAACTGATTCCATTAGAAAATCTTCTTTGTAATTCTCAATGTAATTAACTGATTTGGAAAGAATTATCAATGTATCCTAAATCTACTGGGTTAAAAGCTTTGGGGAGACACATTTCTCAAACTATCATGACATAGTTTCCTTACTAAACACTTAAAGTTATTCTGCATTTATGATAGAGACAGCAGATGGTTACAATCCTGACTACTTCCTCAAAAACATCAATGATATGCTTCTCCTAACCTGATAGCAAAGAAGAAAACAAAGCCTTTGAGGTATTCCAGATGAACAGAAGTACACTGAAAACTAACTTGGGGTGTTTTACTGGCTGTTTTTCTCATGTGGTATCATGAGAAAAAAAAATCTACACCACTAGAATGGTCTAAAATGGTGGTAATAAAAATACTCAAATGCAGTATGTGAGAAACCTTGAGCAGACCCTAGATAAGAAACAGGAAAAAGTTATGAGGGCATCTGAGACGACTGGAGGGAATACATCAGACTAAATGTCAGATGCAGTTTCAGACAGTTTTCTTAGGAGTATAAATAAAACACATTAAAGCAAGGTCCAAAGGGCATTTTCCACACAATTACTAAGAGAAATACAAGGTATGCACAGGGAAGAGAGTGGATATGGCAAGATGCTAATAGAAGGTGAATCCAAGTAGAAAATACATGAATTGCTTATGGTTCTGAGTTTTTTTCCAACTATTAAGTAGACCTTAAAACTGCCAATATGTACAGTTTCATTTTCATTAATGAATGGAGGTTTTCACCCTAATCTGTGTACATAAACAAGAAAAAATATAAATATGAGCTTGAAGTATCAATATAAATTCATGACATTCTTAGCGCAAATGGCATTTCTAGGCAGAAGTCACTACAAATAAAACCGCAAAGGTAAAAGCCTGAGTTCAGAGAAATACAAATAAATACCAAATGTGAGAGGGTAAACAATGTACTTGCTACCATAGAATATGACAATCTTACAGTATAAAGGTCAGAAAGCTGACACTGGTAATTAAAAGGCCTTTACCCATCCTCACCCACCTTAGATGAATAAGCATTCTCAAAAGAGAGAAGAGTCATCAAAATATAATTAGAACAGCAAGGAAAACACCTTAATGAACTCAAAGATCTTGTTCACGGGCAAGGTCAACAGGGTCATAAGAAGAGGCTGAAGTCCAGGAACTGACTCACCAGACAGCATCCTCTAATCTTCTTTCTTTTCTTCTTCCTCTAGTTATAGCAAACACAAAACCCAAAGTCGGAATGCAGACTAAGTAAACTTGTTTAGGAGGAGTAAGTGATGATGAGAACTAATGGCCAAGCCTGTTGCCACAGGCTTGCACTCCTCGCTACCTGGGAGGATAGGCTGGAGCAGTGACGAGCTCGAAGCCTGTCTGGCACACAAAGCTACTTCAAAGTCAGCCTAGCTAACACACTAAGTCCGTATCTCAAAATAAAAGTGGAAGGGTAGGAATAGGATGTGAAGGGGGCTAGGAACACAGCTCAGTGGTAGAGCAACTTATTTGCTCATTCAAGGCCTTGGGTTGAACCCACAGCACCATACACACAAGAAAAGTAATTTTTCACTGCCTCATGAATTACTCAACATCTAGCATAGTCCTGACATGCAATAGGCACTCAAATGCATTATGCTGAATAAATGGGTGGTTAATATTTCTTATACACTTTTAAGGTAGTGATAATAGATATATAAGATAGTTAACTCAAAAAAAAAAAATCCAGATGGCAAATGTCTGTGCAGAAATGGGAGGCATTGTGCTCTGAGCAGTAAGATTCTAGAGACTAATATCATTACAACCACGACTTCACACCACTGTTTTCATACATGCTCGCCTTTGCAGTATTTGAATGTTAGAAGTTAAGCTGAGCTTCATTTAAAAACTAGAAAAGAACCAACATATTTTTTTAACTTTCACTGAAAGAAACCTAATACGGTGGACTTACTTTCCGGACAGATGCTTTATTCTTTATGTGACTGCTCCTGAAAGGCTGGAAAGCTGCCATAATTGTATTACTGCAGTATGCAATCGCTGAAGAGTAAATTCACAAAACACCTAAAGGAGACATATGAAAAGAAAACAACTTATTTACTCATTTTTGTGATTCAAGCAAGCATTTTATACTAAAGAATTTCTTCAAATGTATGCATTTAAAGAAAAATATGCACAAAAGTGCTGAGACCTAAAAGCTCATTTAGCAACCATATATATGTTATGTGGGGAAAACATTTATAAACCTATACACTGTCACAAGCAGGAGTCCATTTCTGTAGCCTGAAGCAACACTAAACACTACAAGTATTACTACCCCTGCAACTGAAGGTTTTAACACTACACAGGTGAGAATGTGAAATTTGTACATGTACTGTGAAATTACAGGTGAACAAAACCAAAATCCTCATCTGGAAGTTTGGGCATATACCAATGCCTAGAGTTCAGAAAGGGACTGGTAGAATTATATACCTCCACACAAAGCTCTCAAACTAATACTAAACTTTTTAATGATGCTTTCATAAAAAAAACTTTTGGGGACTTCAATCGACTAAGAGCATTATGCAGCCAGCCAGCCGCTATATCTGTGCAGAATGCTGTCCATTCATTTAAGATCTACCCGTGCCACACACTAAGGACAGTGAGAAAACAATGGTCTTATTGGACCCAAAGCCTCATGGGGAAATGTTTGATTACAGTAAAGGCTAGAAGCTGAGAACTGAATTCTAAATAATAAAAACAAAAAATTAAAGCAATAAATATATAAGAAAAGTTAAGTTTCAGTATCTTCAGTTAGTTAAGCGAGTCTCTTCAAGGCCTATGTGAGGTTTCTAAGCCAGTTACTTCAGCACTTCATCCTAGTCCCCTCCCCAGAATTTAAAAAGACTAAAGTTTAGTAAAGTGCTAATTTCATATTCTATTTCCATACTTCCACTACAGAGATAAAAATGAGGTGTGAGTGTATATCATACATCATCTCTCTTAGTCACTGTTCTATTGCTGTGAAAAGACACCATAACCATGCCAACTCTTAGAAAAGAATGCATTTAATTGAGCACTTGCTTACAGTTCCAGAGATTTAGCCCACTATCATCATGGCAAGGAGCACAGAGACATGCTGCTTTGTATTTAACTTAAGTCAAATACATACCAAAAGAATATCTGTGCAATGTAAGAGAGAATCCGTATGGGATGACATGGCACTCTTCTGGGGGGGGAAAAAAAAACAAAAACTTTGGAACTGCAAAGACAGGTGCAGGACAAAGAAAAACAGCAAGGGAGGATTATTCTAGCTTACAACTGCCCAAGCAAACATGTAACATCTTCCCATAAACTACTGTCATAACAAGCTGCACACTTAACACCTGATTATGCCCTATTCTGGATGAGTAAAGAATTCTAATCAAGGGATCACAATACCGTAAAGAAATAAGAGGGAACTTAATTGAAAAGATAGTGTTGAGAGACAAGCCTAGCACAATGCACCAGCTAGAAGTGGAATAGCTAGAGCTCAGGGAAGAAACAGGAAATAAAAACACTGCTAACAAATCTCTTAAGTAACAACACAAAAGCAATGTGCATCAGGAAAAACACATAATACAAACATTCACACACACATATCTAGAAGAAAAAAATCACAAAATTCATAAAGAGACATAAAAACAATTAGAGAAACAACTATAGAGAACTCAGAACAGAGATGCAGGGTGCTGAACAAATATATACACCTCTGATCCTGCAACTTCACAGCTCAAACCTCCCAGCATACATGCTTCCATGAAACTCACAAAAATAGTGCAAGACTGGTCAGTGAACCAGAAATAAAAACTAAAAATAATCTGTAAGTTCCTTGATTTAAATAAATTTGCTTATTATCCAGATGTAGAAAATGATGAGGAAGCAGATTTGCAGAACGCTGCAAATGATTTGCACAAACCTAGGAAAGGAAACATTTTGAAAACAGTTCCAGAAACTGATAACAAGAACTTTTTTTAATGTTATAAAGTACCATCTATCTGATTTTATGAGAAGATAAAAAAATTATAAAATAAAATAAGGCCAGTTCCAGCATGCATGCATTATCCCACCTAGTGTAAAATCTGTAACTGAGTGTGCGTAAACGTAAACACACACACATGCATATAGTAGGCAGGCTACAGATAGGGGTTTTATCATGGATAATTATCTTACATTTTTCTAGATGCACATAAATTTTTTAATGATTAAAAAACCCACAACTTCTCAAGCCTTCCTACTTCATCTCCAGTTTAAGAACTGTTCAACTCAACTCCACCTGTAACTTGACCTTTTTATACTCAGAGGACTCAGGCGTAAAACACCTTCACACCAGTAATTACACCTCATAACTCACGATCTTCACTAGCTCTCAAAATCAAGACCTATAAATCAGATTGTTTCTAAAGTCGCACACTTAGAAGATCCAGTTTTGTTAATATTATTTTTTCCTTTAATCCTTGTCCTCATTGGTTTTCTTCCTTTTTAGTTTTCCAAAGATACTTTATCTGTGGTTTAAACTACACAATTAAGTTCCTAATTTAGAGTTTCAGTTCCGTCCTATTCTTCAGTTTCAAATCCTCTTATCTAAATGTTTTACTAGACATTTACAAATAAGCATCTCTGCTAGGGTTTGGACATGGCCTGCCCCTAGAGGATCACGTCCTAGAGTTGGTCATGAGAAAGGTAAAGATAGTGGAACATTAAAAAGTTGAGGCTCTGGGGATCTCTAGGCCCTGGAGGCACAGCCTTCACAAATAAATTATTGTTGCTCCATGGCAGTTCTGGCTCCCATGGGACTAGATTAAGCACCCATGAGCTGTAGACAGCAGCTCCTTCCAGCTGTCCGGCTTCCAGTCCCACCACTCAACCTCCAGCACAAACTTGGGCCATGATATCATCTACTATGTTGTGATTTATCTAGAAAGCCTTGACTAGAGGTTGAAAAAGTGGAGCTACTCAATCTGGGGCTTTGAGTCTCTAAATCTGTGAGCTAAAAAAATCTATTCTCTCCAGAAATAACTTACCTTAAGTATCTTGTTACAGCAACACAAAACAGACTAAGTCAAGTATAGTTACTATAAAAATAAGTATTGTTAAGCCAGGTATTGGGGGGCCACACCTTTAATCTTAGCACTCCAATGCAGAGGCAGATGTGTCTGAGTTCGAGGCCACCCTAGTCTATAGAGGGAGTTCCAGGATAGTCAGGACTACACAGAGAAACTCTATCTCGGATGGAAAAAAAAAAAGCATGCTTAAAAAAGCATGAGTAAAACTTCTCTAAACACTCTCCAATCTATTTCATTAAAAGTCAGCAAAGCAAGGTCATAGAGTCAACCACAACTTGCCCTCAATCCATACTGTTGATCACAACTAATAAATGACCAATCCCTGCTATGTCATGCTCTAAACCCATTCACTCACTCACTCAGCTAACCTGCACTGATTCTTCATGCATCTTCAAGGATCTCTCTCTGAGGAAAGCTTGACTCTTCTCTCATCTTTCCCTGCCCCTTTCCTAACATTCAACACCTCCTTTATTCTTCCAAGTGGTTTGTCCTTTAATTTTCAGGTGCCATTGTTTGCATACATCTATTTTGTAAGCTCAAATTTGTATCTGAGCATGGCAGGATTCAAACAGTTGCTAAATAAAAAGTAATCTTATGATAGCACACACATGTAATCTTAGGTTCAGGGCTGAGGCAGGACTAAGAGGTCAAGGCTGGTCTAGGCAAGACTCTCAAAAAAATAAATCTCATTTGAAATATGTAATAAATGTATTTTAACACATACCAAATGACCAAGTGTTAAAAATTAACTTTCCATCGAACTACAACAAAACAGTATAACATACATACAAAACACTGGTTTTCAAACATCAGACAACAGCAATGCAGGGTGTGACCTCAGAAAGGAAACATTGCTTGCCAGCTACTTCCAGGTCACAACACAGGATAGCAAAGTCTGGCAGTCACAGTGAGTTTTGCAAACAAACATTCATATTATGGGACAGAGTGTTAAAGGGAGAATGCAAAGACAGTAAGAGCTCCAGAGGGTTGAAGGAGGGCTCCCCAGAACTTTTAGCTAAAAACAGACTGTGCACCTGAGGTTGGGGGATTAACCAGAGAGCAGTATCTAAGACCAAACAAGGTTTGGAATAGTTCACACTCTCACTGAGCAGAGCAGGGAAAACAAAACGTCCTTGTTGTGGCTCATCAGGCAAGAGCCAGCTCTCTGGAAAAGTGCACATCAAGTAATAAAGAAAAACTCAACTGTGGGCAGACAATAAAAGATGAACATGCAAAGGAGAAAAATCTGACACTAACTGGGAGAAAAAGGACAAGTGTAGACCTAGAAGCGATACACTGAAAAAATAACAATGAGAATCAGAGCAGAAAGACTGTGAAGTCACAGTGTAATGGTGTGTTATGGTTGATCTTGGTTGTCAACTTGACTACATCTAGAATCAGTGAAAACCCAAGCAGCTGGGCCACCTGTGAGGGATTTTCTTGTTGCTTGGGTCATTTGAAGTGAGAAGACAGTGGAAGCCCACAGATGTGAGTCTTGCTCTGATGTGGAGATCCTTCTATGTGTTGCTTTTATTGGTTAATGAATAAAGAAACTGGCTTGGCCTATAGCAAGGTAGAACTTAGTTAGGCGGGAAAAGCTAGGCTGAATGCTGAAAGAAAGAGGGCAGAGGCAGAGAGAAGCCATGGAGCTTCTGGAGATAGACGCTGTGACTTTGCTAGTAGGCCACAACCTTGTGGTGATGCACAGATTAATGGAGATGAGTTAAATAAAGATGTAAGAATTAGCAAATAAGAAGCTAGAGCTAATGGGGCAAGGTCACTAAATTTATTATATCAAAGACACACTAATAAAGTCCAGACTGCAGCCGGGCGGCCAGGAAACCAACAAGGGGCCCCTCTTACAACATTGTTCCACCTTGACTGAAAGTCAAAGAGTTTGAGCTTATTTTTATTCTTTCAAAGAAATTGACAACAAGTGTGGCTACAACCAAGATATCCTGACTGAGGGTGTGTTTACTTGGTGTTTTAGACATTAAGATGGCCCAAAGAGGTGGATCTGCTCCACCCTGACCAAAGGTCAAAGAATTCAAGCCTATTCCTGCTCCTTCTTTAAAATAGAAGGTTTGACATAGGGAATGGCTGCCTACAGGATACTTGGTCTAAGCTGTATTCACTGCATATACTTCCCCAAAAAAAAACAGAATGCTTAACTCAGGAAATAGTGTCTTGATGTCTCAAGTATTGAAGCAATTAACTGTTCTGGTTGTCTTTGTGTCATGTTAAAGCAGTCTTTTGCCTTCTTCTCTCACTTTGAATTGGGGTATATAAAGATATAGAAAATAAACACAGGTGGATTCAGTATTCATTGAGTTGTCCTCCAGGTACTATCCTATGTCTCTGTATTTCTTTGTAGCTCTGTCTATTCTGCCTAACATTTCTAATCCATGCACCCCTACCCTAGAACGTATGAACCCATTGTGTCTAGACTGTAACAAATGTAACCCCAATATAAGGTCTACGACAGAAGACCCATCTTAAATCCAAATCATGTGAGGACAGGAGACCCACCCTAAATCTGGGCTACACCTTCTTATGGTAGCCTACATAAAAGGACATGGAAGAAAGCTTTTGTTTTTAGACTGCTTGCTGTCACTCTTGCTGACAAGTTCATCTATCCTGCTGCTGAGGCATTCCTCACTGGTATTAAGAACCTAACTCTACAGGATTCCAGCACAGACTGAAGACCAGCCAAGACACTGAACATCATGGATTGAACAACTAACAGATTTTGAGCCTTTCCATTAGGAGACAGCCACTGTTGGACTAGCTAGCCTACAGCATGGAAGCCACTCTAATAAATCCCCTTTTAATATACATTCCTCCACAGAATCCTGACACTGTGTGCCACACATACAAGGGTGAGGAAAACACAATCACGATAAAGGAAGAAAGACTAGATATCAAAAACTAAAAGAACTTCTAAGAAGGCAAGAAGGGAACCCTGCAGGTGGGTAGATTAAGCAAATAGGAGTGGGTGGGGAAATGGAAGAGACAAAGAGGTGAGGAATCAACCAAAACCAGGGATTATGAAAAGCCATACATATGCATCATACTTGGTGAGCTATCTTAAAAACAAAAACAAACCTAAGTATGAAGAGGTAGTCTGCACAGGTTATTAAAAGTCCAGGGCCAGGAGTGGGGGGGGGGAATACTTCTTTATGGGCTGTTAGTCAGGGAGGTCCCTAATGCCCCCAAAACAATACAAGCAATTGCCACTGCTGGTGGCTGTCCACCAGAGCTAGACAGCAGATGTTATTACTGAAGACACCACATAGTCTGATCACAGGAACTGACATAGAGGCTTCCTCCCTGCTGGGCAGCCCTCACAGTGATGGAAAGTGAGATGCAAGTATCTGGGGTTTGACTGTCATCAACAGGCTTACTCATCTGGACTACATTACTAACCTGCCAGGCAAGATGTGCCCACTGATGCAATAGGAGCAAATTACAGGAATAACCAATGACTTCCTAATTAGAACAAAAGGGAATTCACTCTGGTACTATAAACTGGTAAAAGGTTCCCATGGCTGGGAGGTCACAGGCCCTAGTGAAGTAACTACAGCTATAGATTTACGGACTGAGATGCCCACCAAATTATCTTCTAAATTACTATGTTTAGCTCCACAGATCAATGCTGCTGTGTCAACTTTGATTAGAGCAGTTCTTTTTGCAATGGGCAGTGGTAAAATGCAGACTAAAACACAAACAGTAATGAGAATAACTAACTGGCTAGTGAAGGCTCGGGAAACCTGTAATAGCCCTCTAATTCAGGAACCATCAACAGAGGGGATAGGGTGGGATGCTGTGTTCCCTGCATGACTTGGCATGGCACTCCTGAACTCAAAGCAGCTGTAATCACCTATACAAGACCCATAGAAGACTGGACTCATTAACATCTGTCTGTATTTATAGGGAGTTAAAAGTAGCTATGGAGTAGGGCTCCATGAGACCTCCCCACCACGAAAATCCATAAACAGTTACAGTTGCTGAGGGAGTGAAGGAGGCTTCCTTTGATGGTATAGTCACTAGTGAGGTGCTCTATGGCCCTGTACATAACCCCTCACCTATATTGTCTAAGCAACCCTGAGATTCACTGGGTCACCAAAAAAAACAAAACAACTCATCAAAGTAGAAAGAGATGAATTGGAAAGTGTAAGGTAGTCACTGGAGTAGGAGGAGAACACACATGATAAGGTAATGGGGTGAATATGGTTAATACCTTATATTCGTGCACAAAATTGTTGGGACACTATGTATAATTCCTGTATTAATAAAAACATTAAAGATGAGGGAAGCATTTCTAAAATAAAAAACATGCTAGATGTAGTAACAGCAGATTGAACACCAAAGTGAAATTGTAAATAATAGAATACAAACTATCAAAGCAAACAGAGGAATTAAAAAACAAGCAATCCCACAGTATCAGAACTTATTAAGCATAGTGTGTGTGTGTGTGTGTGTGTGTGCATAATTAATAAAAACTCAGGGTCAGAAAGTGGGGTTCAACCTGAAGATTCGAAAAGCAAAATAGCCAGTCACTGGCTCTTACCTTGACCTCACTCTGAAATGGCAATCCTTCCTCCAGGAATCTCAGAATAATACTGTGTCTGAGAGTTTTCCCCCCTGCTCCCCCCCCCCATCTTATATTCCTCTCTAGGGCTGGGATTAAAGGCATGCACCACCTGACTTCTATGGCAACTAGGTGGCTACTGGGATTAAAGATGTGTGACATTATGGCTACTGGGATTTAAGGTATGTGTTACTGTGGTTACTAGGATTAAAGGTGTGTCATTGTGGCTACTGGGATTAAAGGTGTGTATTACCATGATCTGGTCTGTAAGGCTGACCAGTGGGACAACTTTACTCTCAGATCTTCAGTCTTTACTTATTAAAATACAATTAAAACACCATTATATGTGTATGTGTGTGTGTGTGTGTGTGTGTGTGTGCGCGCACGTGCGCACATACATGTACACATGAAGCCCAAAAGTCAGCTGGGGTACAGAACCAAAAAAAGGAAGGCAAAATGGTCCATAACTGGTCCAGAATGTACCAAATCTGATGAAAACAGTAACAGCTCCAAGAAAATCCAATAAATATTAAGAAGAAAAACATTTTTAGGTGGCTGGAGAGATGGCTCAGAGGTTAAGAGCATTGCCTGCTCTTCCAAAG
>LOEQ01000475.1:228321-245933 GCA_001685075.1 Bramus lutescens | reverse complement strand
CCCCACGCCGCCCACTCACTCTCGCGAGAGCAATCGCACCTCTCGCGAGAACGACCCTGTGGCCGAGCCCGCGCAAAAGGAACAAGGAGGGGTTAAAAAAAACCTTCCCACGTGCTCTGGAGGGCAAAGCTGCGGGCCGTCTGTCACGTGACTCCGAGGCGCCCTTTCTATTGGCCAGGTGCCCCGTGGCCCGTGGGAGCTTTTAACGCGAAGCTGACCTACGAACTCTCCGCTGACGTCTTGCGCGCTTCCTGGTCCGTTGCCTTGGGAACGGCTTAACTCTTTCCACCTGCAAAACATCCTAGCCTAGTTCCCTTGCCTTAGTCTGTCTGCCTTGGGCCGCCCCGCCTCCCTGGAGCTGGTTCCCCGCCGCGACTGCCCACTAGATGGGGGGTCCAGGCACCATCCATCCTTCAGTATGGCTCTGCTCTGTTCCCAGCATCTTCAGGGAAAACCACGGGTCACGTGCCAGGCCTCGGGCCCTAACCTCCAGTCGGTCCAAGGGGAGCGCTCACCCCATGTGGCATCGAAATTGGGAAATAAGACCCCCATCACCAAGAAGCCAAGCCTCAGGTGACAAGCTGTGTGACTCCCGTTTAAATCATAAGGGCCCGTGCAGTCAAGTTACATGGTGTCCCCAAGGACATCCGTTCCTCAGATTGGCTGTTTGATGAGAAAGACATTTTGAAGTGTACACTTCTTTTGATTTGTCCTCTTCAGGGGAGAGGGATAAGAAAGAAAGAATGCATTCATATATTCCTTCTCTTCGACAGCTTTTGGCTATTTTCCTACATATGTTAGGCATTATTCCCGGTTGTCTACTGAACTATATTGAAGACAGTCTAAGTTGTCGAGATCTGTAGGGCGAGGGGGAATATCTGTAGGTGTTAAACAATTGAGCCACACCTTGGGGGCGGTGCTCTTGGTGGGGAAGGGAGATTCAGGCAGTGCTTTGGGTAACAGCCCTACAAGAAATGGAAAAGAAGAGCATTTCTAGCAAAAATAAGGCTATTTCACAGACAGGGATCAAATCTAGCGTATTTGAATGACAGGAAATAAACCTGGAAAGATACTAGAGGCTAGATTCCCTACAGCCTTTTTAACCAAGAAAGGAATTGGAAATCTAGTCTACAGTAGAAAGCGTTGAAGACTTACAAAAAGGGGAAATATCAATAATTAACTTAAAAAAAATAGTAAGTGCTTCCCTGTAACTAACGAATTTTACGGAAGTCAAAGAAGAAGCAAGGGATCTCGTACAGATGAGAGACAACTGTGCCAGACTCAGTTTCCAGTGACCTTGACATATTCTACAAAATCTATTAAGTCAGCCCCAGTGCTGTCTCCTCCCTTCTGTTAAAATTTTTCTCCTACTAATAGGAATAAATGGAGGGGTCTGCTTTTGTTTTGTTGTTTTGTATTTTTCTGTTTTGTTTTAACTACTTGAGAAAACGAATAGCCAGAAAGGGTTCCCACCTTTGGTTTTCTTCCCTCCATTTTCACTACACAGGTACCTGCATCTCTAAGTTAATTCCAAGCAAAATGGAATATGAAATAATGTTTCTTAGAGATATTTATTAAAGATTAGAAAAGATAGGGGTTGGAGGGTGAAAAATAAAGAGCTTAATAAAGCGAAATCAGGAAGTCTCCCATTGTGAAGCCCTCCCACTAACTATGGATTAAATCAAGGCTCTTTATGATCCTGAGTTTCAACTTCCTGGTACATAAAACAGAGCAATTCCTATCCACACAGGGTGGTGAAGACAGAATTCCATTTTGTCATGCGGGCACTGGCAGAGGAAGTTGGGAAGGGAAATGAACTTTTATGAAAGATGTCAGAGTCGACAAGCAGCACAGGCCAACTGAGAACCTGTAACTGATGGAGGCAGATACCAGGAATGCTTTCCTAAGAAATGCTGGCCCCGGGGTGTGAAAACGGAAGCACTACCACCTGCTCGGCCTCATAATCCCTTTCTCTGGAGCCACTGTGAGTCTGTGTAGCATCCAAAGCATCAGTTGTGCCCGGTCAGAGTAAGAATAAAACTGCAAGTAGTTTAAAGGTCGGCGGCAACGCCTGCAAGTTAACACTTCGGTTTTAGTACAAAGAGTTAAAGTTACTTTTTAAGAAGAGAAAAATGTGTCAGAAATATTATTTTAACCAGTTAGTTAAAATACCAAGTAAGGCCGGTTTAAAGGCTGGTTTAGAGTGCTTTTTGAGATGTCTGCAGCTCTCATGATGATTAATTGAAACAGCTGCTTGGTGTTGCTAATTTAGATGAGCAGAGGGCTCAACTCTACCATCCTAACATATTAACAGGATCATAAATCATCCCGACTTACTCTAGCAGGGAAGTGGTTGTGGTCCCTTATGCTAGCTCTTTGGAGTGCTATGGTTTAAAGCAAAATTTAAGATCTCGTACAGTGGTCCTAGTTCTTAGATTCTTTTTAAAACATCACACACACACACAGAGTTTTACTCTAATATAATTTACATGCAATTTCATGTTTTCTGTATAGTCACAGAATTGTGCAGCTATCACTGTAATCTAATTCTCAAAATAACTTAGTTCTCCTATTTTTTTTAAAAAAAACTGCCTATTAGCAACCAATAATCTCTATTTCACCCTCAGCCCTAAGCAATCGATAATCGTCTTTGTTTCTATAAACTTAACTAACCTGGGTACTTAATATTAATAAAAGTAAATAGTAATATGGTCTTTTATGTCTCAATTTATCCACTTAGCGCATTATTTTCAAGGGTCACACCCATAGCATGACATTATCAGTTTTTCATTTATTTTTATTGACAGATGATGAGTCTATTCTGTGCATATAGAATATTTTATTGATCACTGTATTAGTCGATAGACATGTGGATTACTTCTACTATTGTAGACAATGTGTGTTGAACATTTCACCATACATTATGTGACACATATTGCTTCCTATTCTGGTGGTGCATGCCTTTAATCCCAGCACATAAGAGGCAGAAGCAGGCAGATCTCTGTGAGTTCACAGCCAGCCTGTTCTACAAGAGCTAATTCCAGGACATGCTCCAAAGCTACAGAGAAACCCTGTCTTGAAAAAAAAAATACGAAACAGAACAAAAACTATATAACACATTATAGGGCTGAAGAGATGACTCAGCAGTTAGTGCATTGGCTGCTCTTCCAAAGGACCTAGATTAGGTTCCTAGGACCCACATGACAGCTAACACTGCCCACCACTCAAGTCCCATGCTCACTTCTGACCTCTGTGGGCACCACATGCACCTGGTGTACCTACGTGGATGCAGCGAAGACACATACATAACAAATAAATCTAGAATTAAGAACACAAATTTATCTAGCGTACAAAGTTGTTACTTGAGTCCAAGCATGCTTTCTCTGTTCCTACGGCTTTTCATTTTCAGCCTGTTCTGCAAAGCATGCTTAGTACATTCACAGGAATATCTGTGCTCAGACCATTCACACGTGAACCTGTCACTCACCTGCTTAAAATCCTCTGGCTCTCCCCGTGGCCGGCCTTGATTTCTTGGCTCTCAAGTCATTCTCCCTTTCAGCTTCTCAGACCCGGAGCAGGCTGTGCCTCAGCCCCTCCCCTCAGACTGTGCCTTCAGTACTGTGTAGCTTTGCCTGCTGTATACACCCTTCAGCTAGGACTGCCCAGAACCTGGGGACTTTCAGCTCTGCTGTCATTTCTTCAGGAACCCCTGTCCTAAGTCCCTGCATGAAGTGCATTCCCCTTTATTGAGGACTCTGCCTTCTTTCTGAAGCATCTGTCAACACAGAATGGTTTTCATTTGTGTGATTATATTTAACCAGGGCCTGTCTCTTTCACTAGACCAAAGGATCGGAGCAGGAATCACATCTATATTTCTTAGCGGTGATAGCACACAATAGGTGCTCATAGGAAGGAGGAGGAGATGAGGTGGGGAGAAAAAAAGAGGTCTCTTCCATGACTGTTATGTTTTTTCTTAATTTAAAAGGAACCATCATTAAGATCTGGGTAAAATTACAATCTAAACTTGTGCTGGGCTAAGGGCAACTGATGCCAAGGGCTGCTGTAGGCTTGTTCTGAATCAAAGAAGAATCTGTGTCCCAACCCCCAGAAAAGGAGTGAGAAGGATGTCAGTGTACAAAAGACCGAAGACAGCCGGCTGCCAAGTTAGAGAACACAGTCTGAGTCTAAGGACACCTATGAAAGCATCAGAGAAGCCCTCTCCTTGCCCTGGCAAATGTTTGGTTTTTGCTTTTGTTTATTATAGCCCTGGGAATTGAACTAAGGGCCTCAGGAACACTGGGCTATGGCCATCCCCAGCCCTGTTTTTACTTTCTGTTCTGAGACAGAGTCTTACTAAATTAACCCAAGCTGACCTGGAACTCACTCTGAGTTCTCACTCGGGCAAGCCCTGAGCTTGGGATCCTGGGGCCTCAGCCTCCTAATAGCTGGGATTACAGGCCAGGCCTGGCTCCACAGGGATATTGTAGTAGACTAAGTTTTTAGTGGTCAAATCAGTAGTGTCCTCTCCGTTGTCTTGTAATTAATGGAAATGATACTTTCACTTGTAGACATGGTCCAGTGGAGCCAAGATACTTGGGTGATAGGCACATAAAAGAATTATGGCCCAGCAACATTGAATAATCTGTTCTTGATCATATCCAGCACTAAATGTCATAGTTCATGCTACAATCAAGTAATGCAGTCTGGCCCTGCCTTCCAGTGAAACTGAGCATACTACACAAACCTGACTCCTGACTTAATCCCCCAATGCCATTCTGACTACAAAGGAAGGCATTATCTTTCCCCAGAAGCTTTGGAGCTTTACACCAGCAACCTTGAATAGCCGAAGCAGATTCCAGGTCGCTTCCTGTTTGAAAACTTGACTCTCCCCTTGGCTGAGTGGCTGGATTCCTCCCTGAGCCATGCTGCATGAGTGATGGACCCAGCTGTCAGCTCACTTGTAAGAGCCATGTCAAGTCCTCATACACATCCTTCAGTTCTTATATTTGTTTTTTGTTGGTTGGTTTGTTTTGCTTTGTTTAATGAGCATAAGTTAATACATACTCGTTGCGGTGAAGTTTAAGAAAGGATAGTGAAACCCTCTTGTATTGTGGTTGCTTTGCATGCATTATTACTCAATAATAAGCCAATGTAAGGTTTCTATAAGTAGAAAGATAAAAATTATATGAACCATTTCAATACATTAGGGCTTTCTAAATTGAAGTGACGAAGTTTTACAATATTTTTGTTTGTTCGTTTCGACTTTGTTTGAAGTGGTAGGGATCCAACCCTGTCTTGTATTCTACCACTGAGATATCCCCTTAGTCTCTATGGCTTTGTTCTAAGACTGTACTATAAGTGTTAGTGTTACATTGTTGTAATAAAATACCATTCATGACCAAAAGCAATTTAAAAACAATTTTAGTTTACAGTTCCAGAGGACTAGAGCCCATTAATGGCCTGGTGGCAGGAGCAGGAAGTAAATCACATTTTGTTCACACACAGGAAACAGAGCAAAAGACAGCAAGAAGTGGTGGAGTGAGTTATAAACCATCAAAACTTATGTGTACATACATTTCTGTATGTGTACATACTTGTGTACATACATACATGTATACATACAAATAACATACTTCTTCCAGCAGGACTTTACCTCCTTAACTTTTTTCCAAACAAGAGTCACCGACTGAGGACTAAGCGTTCGAATAACTGAGCCCATAGTGGAAGGGACATTTCTCATTCAGACCACTACAAAGGGCCTATATATCATATTCCAACCTATTAGAATGTTTATAACTTATACAGCTAATTATTTTGTGGTAAGTCTCTGGACCTGAGAAACATGACTGTACCAGTATTAGAATATAATACTTACTAATGTTTTAATATATAGACTGTGGTCATTAAATATTCAAATGATTCTAAAACCATGCCTCTTCTTTCCATTTGTTTGTGTATGTGTATGTGTGTGTGTGTGTGTGTGTGTGTATATATATACTGTATGTATGTATTCATACATGCATGTGAAATCTACAGAGGCTAGCAAAAGGTACCAGATTGCTGTGAGCCCCGACACATGAGTTGAGAACCAAACTCTGGTTCTCTTCAAGAAGAGCAAGTACTCTTGAGTGCTGAGTCATCTTTCCCACCCACCATGGTGGTATTAATAAATAGCACAGGGGCTAATACAGAAACACTGCTCCAAGTTAAAGCCTTCTTGACTAGAAAAAAAATGAAGAGTTATTACATATCTCATGCAAATATAATTTTCCTGATTAAATCATCAGAGTGTTAGCTAATCAGTAACTTCCAATGTATAAAAGTCAGGTGTATCTCCTTTTAAGAAAATGTAATGTTTAATTATCTAAAATCCAAAAGTAAGCATCCTTGAAAGGATGTAGTCAATGCAATCACCTTTAACTTTCATTGCCTTGCTTACTTTAAACGGCCAGTGTATACTGTAGCTAATTGTAGAACAGAAGCACAAAGCCGTATAAAGAGATACTTTGAGAATCACAATTTCAAAAAATTGTGAAAGTTACCAAGAATTCCAAGAGTACTTGGGGATATCTAAATGGAAAAATAATGGCCAATTTTTCATTCAATTTTTCAAGTATAGCTTTCTCAAAAGGTGAAATAAACATCTTGTGACTGCATGAGTTGTTTATTCTAAAAGATTCTAGATAACTTCCCTTAGACTATAGGTTCATATGTCAAGGGCAGTTGGTTTTTTGTTTGTTTGGTTTTGGCATGCCCTCGTAACCACCCTATGAGACAGACAGAAGAACAGATCTTAGAGCAGGATGTTCCTGTGGCCACCATTCCCAGTCTTCTTTTCATTCCAGGAAGAGCGTCTTCATTCATTGGTTAACATGAAATGCCCACATGAGATGAGAGCTTTCCTGAGGACCCGTGCATGTGGAAGAGGAATGTTGTATGTGCACTTCAGTCGTTGGATGCTGTGGTGAAAGTATAGGGCAGAAGTAGCAGAGCTTGGAAGACACTCTGACTTCAGGAATTTTAAGCCATTAATTTATAAGTTTAGTCCTGCTCTCCACCGTTGTTTTGGTCCCTGTTCATTTTAGATTCTTTGGGGGACATCTTAAATAGACCTGGCCGCATCCCACAATGGAGCTTATGAAAGCCAGTTCTGTAGTCTGTCTCTTTGAACATGAAAGTAACCACCATCACTGGCCTGCATCTTTCCCAGGTGAGTGTAGGCTCCTTGTCTGACGGATGTGTGTCTATGAGAGAGTCGCATGAGTGTCAGTATAATACTCAGAACAAAAGAGGCACAGACTCTGCTAGTCTGAGTAAGTCTTTCCTCACATTAACCAAGTGAGCTAATAATACCAGAGGGGAGGTGAATGGGAAACATATTAGATACAAATTTCAACCTGATTTTGTTCGACCTATACAATGGAAGACCTGAATGGATCATATAAACTGAGGTTGAAGGACCAGCATGCAGGAAATGCCCCAAGCCTCTTTTCCTCTTCCAGGGGGAAAAAAAATTTTTTTGACTCAAATATAAGGTGAAAAATAATAATTAGAACTGTCTTAAAATGAGTAAAAAAAATCAGACTGGCCCTGAACTCAAAGAGATCTGCCTCTACTTCCTGCGGATGGGATCAAAGGTGTGCACCACCAAGCCTGGGGGAATGGGTTATTTTTTTTTTATGAAAAATAACTATCAGATTTTTTTTTTCGGAGACAGGGTTTCTCTGTGTAGCCCCAACTGTCCTAGAACTCACTCTGTAGACCAGGCTGACCTCAAACTCAGAGATCCACCTGCCTCTGCCTCCTGAGTGCTGGGATCGAAGGCATGCACCACCACCACTCAGCCAAAATACTTCCTAGGATCTATAGTTTTTAAAAATTATTCTTTGTAGAGCCCAAATGTATAAGCTCTTATCCTGTTATTTTATCGTATTCTGTTCATATTTCCACATTGATTTTAAAGTTCTTCCTTTGTGTGTCTTTATACCACGTTTGATGGTACAGGCCGCTGCCCTGCTCCATTAGTGTAATGAGATCCCAGAGACCTTCTTATCTATAAACCTGTGGCCCAGTATAATGAATGCAACACGATTCCCCCAGACCTCTTGTTTAACAGTCAAAACCCTTGTAATTTTCTCTTTGTTGATGGCCAGCAGCCGACCAGAAGTCACCATGTAAGCTCCAGAGGGACGGGAGAGCTGTAGTAAACAAGGTCTCACTTGCATGTCTGGCAGGAAGACGCGACATTTTCAAATGGGAAAGGAAAGTCCCTGTTTCCAAGGTGTCGCATGGGCTCTAGTGGTAAACTCTTCAGGCTTTACTACGAGTTGACATGTTCTGTAGCTTAAAAAACAAAAACAAAATCCCACATTTCTTATTCATTTCACTCTGTGTGATTCTGAGATTTCCCCAGCAATTAAGTTTCCACAATCCACTCAACTGATCTGCCGAGTTTCCTGTTAGCCTATTAAGTTTTTTCTTATTTTTCTCTTCCATCCCGGCATCTTTGGAATCCTTGGAAGTACCTAGAAGGCTAGCTGATCTCTAGCTGTTTGGTCACTGTTGTTTTTGATACAAAATCCTCTCATTTAGGTGCTACTAATGCCATTTTATAAGCGGGTTCCCCTCTCAGCAGAAATGAGTCTCATCCTTGACCACCACACAATGCAGTCCAGACCCAGTCATTTCTGAGCATGTGCTCTCCTCTTATCCATGATGCTCCACATCCTCCCTTAGGCACAACATTTTATGCCACTCCAGTTTCACGCTATGATGGAGCTGGTTCTGGTCCTCTTGGTTTTTTGTTCTGTTTTGTTTTAAGACAGGGTCTCACCAGGTAGTTCTGAATGTCCTGGAACTCACTGTGTAGACCAGGCTGGTCTCTGATTCAGAGGTCCATCTGCCTCTGCCTCCTGAGTGCTGGGACTAAAGGAGTGTGCCACCACACCCAGCTGGTCCTCCATTTTTCCACTCAAGAATGCCAATAACCTATTGAGACAAAGCTA
This sequence comes from Bramus lutescens, assembly GCA_001685075.1. Taxonomy (NCBI): domain Eukaryota; kingdom Metazoa; phylum Chordata; class Mammalia; order Rodentia; family Cricetidae; genus Bramus; species Bramus lutescens. Next base: position 236,928 of record LOEQ01000475.1, on the reverse strand, counting down.
ATTCTTTGCTTGCCCCTGGTAAGAAGTGCCTCTCAAATACTTGCTAGTCAGAGGAAAAGGTTCTGAACCCAGCCCCTCTCTTCAGTTGTTCACTTTGGCTAATTTATCTTTTATTTTTCCACCAATATTTGATAATTCAAGTTCTTAAAGTAATGAGATGTAAATATATACAAGACGCACAAAAGACAGAAGTTGCCGCTGAAAGAGGCAGGTTCTCTGTGCTCTGTGCTATGCTTTGTGTCCCTGAGCTGCCTTTGTCATGGATCTGTCACTAAGCTGATTCCTAGGACTCTCACCACACCTCTGTAGCTGTTCCAGTAACACAGGGCTCACTTCTCTTTGAACCAGAGAAGCACAAAAGAATCTCCCAACTAGTCAGGTGTCCTTCTTTAATGCCATAAAGTGTGGCTGCTATTATTCATTGCACTTCTCGGAGGACAACCCTTGGATTTATGTTCAAGGAGACTCTGGATTCTGTTTGGCTACTACAGTCACAGACATTGCCTGTTAGCCCTTCTTTTCAGGTCATTATGGGAAAGAAGGTATATAGATACTCTTAGGAAGAACCTGTTTTGGTGCTGTCTGTCTGTCAAAATGTCTCCGGATACCACAGCCAAGATGCTAGACCACAGAAAAACAGCCAAACCCTAATATGTATCGTCAGTGCTGCCTTTCCCTCCACCAAGACAACCTTCCTCCATCCAACTTGCTTGTTCAAATGTCACTCCCACTTATCTCAGGGAACACAATGCCCATCAACATTTCTAAATTAGTGAGCTTAATTATCCTTGTCAACCTTTGTAGCTATAGGATATACTTTGGGAAATTCTAAGGTAACAGGCATATTTTCTCAAAGAAGTTAAGAAGTTAAAGTGCTGTGATACCCAAATACAACCCTAAAGAATCCTTTGGATAACAACTTGGCAACTTCTTTCCCTGCGGTCCTTCACAAAGCTCTATGTGTGGTCCATCTTCTTGTCTTTATGAGAGTCTCACTGGTGATAGGTTTCTACAGCTCCTGATGCCCTCCAATTCCACAGTGGACTTCACTGGTCTCTGCTTAATCATTCCTGATTCAACTCTTCATACTAATCAAGAAGGCAAAGTTCATGTCATTCCAGAGTCCCGAATCCATTAGAATCAGACATGTGTCCGCAGGTATAATCCACACGCGGATGCGAAGACACTGACACTTTGTCTCTGCCTGCCATCTGGAGTCTTTGGGCACTGATAGAAAAGACTCAGTGTGGTGGTTTCAGTAACAAATATCCCCCTTAGGCTCAGGCATTTGAACACGTGATCCCCAGATAGTGACAGTGTTTGGGGAGATTTAGCGGGCCTTGCTAGAGGAAGTATGTCACTGGGTGCAGGCTTTAAGACTACATGGCCTCATTCTTCTTCCAGTTCAGTCTTTCTGCTTTGTGTCACAACAGGTTTATTTGAGCCAAGCAACTCCCAGTTAGATCTTCCAGTCCCAAAGATGAAGGCTTCCAGGTATGATGTAGTCCAGTGGCTAAAGAAGCTAAGTTAGGTAGATATGAGTTGTGTGTGATGGAATAAGTAGAGGTGGCTTAAAAAAGCAAGAAGTCAATTTAGTGTACAACCAAAGAGAACTCTTCAGACAGCAGAAGGGCCAAGTTTGCCGACTGCAGAACTGAAGGCAGCAAGGTCCTATGTCTCACAAGGCAAATAGCTTTCAGGTATGCCTTCTTGGGTACAACTCAAAGAACACATGTGTCTCTATCATTCAAAGGAAAGGGTTCCACTTCCGGAAGGACTTTAGATCTATGGCATTTAAGAGGCACTGAGGGTCAGCTGTGTCCTAATAAATTTTCTATTTCGAGAGTCTGGCTCTCAAGAGGGCTTCATATGATCAGTCTGACACAGGCTAGGACGGAAGTTGGAAAGCTTAGCAAGTGCTGAGAGCTCCACATTTTCATCACTCTTATCTGGGACTCTCTGGCACTCTGCACAAAGCTGGGACAGGTTTCAGGCAACAGAGTGAAGTGAAAATCCAGGCTGGACCAGCTCAGCGTTCTATATCCCAAAGATAGCACACAAATGCAGCAGGTGTCAAACAGTTCAACACCAAGTATGAGAGATCACCCAACATGCAGACCAAATGGAGCATGAGGAAATCTAGGTTCAAGACACTCAAAAATACAGGGCAATTTGACTTTTGATAAAGGTGCCAAAATTGCACATTAAGAAATGGATGCCAGGTGAGACTCTGTAAGTTTGAGGCCAGTCTGGTCTAGAAAGCAAAAAGGGGGGGGAGGGAGGAAGGGAGGGAGAGAGAGACAGCATTAACAAACAAACAGCACTGGAAAGCTAAGAATGAAACAAGACCTTCATCTCTCACCTTGTACAAAAATGGATTAGAAGCATCGGTTTAAGACGCGAAACTCTGAGAGCACTACAGGAATATTACGAGGGCAGCTCGCCAAAGCATAGGCACAGGTGTGCTGAGGACATAGCTCAGGAGGTGAGTACTTGCTTGCCTTTCATACACAAGGCCCTGAATTTAATTAATCCCTGGTGCCTCCAACACACACACACACACACACACACACACACATGCACGCGCGCACGCACGCACACGCATGCATGCAGGCACGCATGCATGCACAAAAGAAAGAGAAATAACAGAAAAGATAAATGGGCTTACATCAAATTAAAAAGGTTGCACAACAAAAGAACCCAGAGTGAAGAGGCAGTCTATAGAACGCAAGAAATTTTTATCAGCTGTTAGTTCAACAAAGAATTACTATCCATACCTTATGAGGAATTCAAGAATATAAACATAGAATAAATGGTCCAACCAGTAAATGGATACATGAACTAAACAGACAATTCTTATAAAATGCAAATGGACCCCCACCCCCCTCCTGTAAGTGCCTGGGGCCTCATTCTTGTCTAGAATCCTTGAGAGGACTGCCTGCTCAGGAGGCTCCAAGACATGGGTGTCCAGAAGAAGGCTTTTGTCACACCCATCATGTAGCAAGCACAGGCAGCTGGGAGGCCCCAGTGTCCACCTCCACTCCACTGAGTACAGCAAACCCAGGAGGTTCCAGTCTAGCCCATCACCCCAGAGAGGACTGCACACCTGGAAAGTTCAGCCTTACAAACTGGGCTAGAGGGCACAGTGTGCACAGAAGGCACCAGCTCTGCCTACAATCCCGTAGAACATAGCATGTCTGGAGATCTTGTCTTTTTTCCCCTTTCTAGGTGGATCCATGTATGTCTCTCTCAGGGTCCTCTTTGTTACCTAGGTTCTCTGGGGTCGTGCCCTGTAAGCCGGTTGTCCTTTGCTCTGTGTCTAATATCCACTTATAAGTGAGTACGTATTATACTTGTCTTTCTAGGTCTGGATTACCTCACTAAGGATGGAAGACATGATTTTTAAAATGGAAATCTCAATGCCAAGTTATTGGCCATGGAGGTCACAGGAGATCCCAAAATTACATAGGCTACTATCATTGCTTCTGGTACCTGGCAAGAACCAGTTGACAAGACCCCTATTGCTGAAGATACCATACAATTTGGTTGCAGAACACGTGTTTATAGATGACAGCTGTTTTTCTCCTAAATCAAGGCTTCTAAAACCCTTTCTACTCTGATCGTTTTATTCAGAGGAAATTTTACAAGATTTTATATATGTGGATAGGTAAAAGAGATATTCTAATAAAACATTCGCTAGTAATGAATCACAAAGAAATGTATTTATTATTTATTTATTTATTTATTTATTTATTTACTTTGTTTACATAAAGTAGATGTTTTGAGAGAAGGTCTGTTGTATTCCAGGCTGGCCTCTCATTCTTGCTATGTAGTCTGTCTGGATTTGAACTCCTGATCCTGATTGGTCTCCCAAGTGCAAGAATTATAGCCATTCTCCATCAAACCCAGCTTCAAAATATTTATTTTAAAACAGGTCAAGACAGGAACCCAAACAAATTTTCCCATTTTATATGTATGGGGGTGCTTGCCTGCATGTATGTCTATGCACCACATTCAAGAAGTGCCTGCAGGAGCAGGAATAGGGCACTGAATCCCCTGGAACTGGAGTGGCAGACAGTTATGAGCTGCCATGTAGGTGCTGAGACTCCAACTTGGGTCCTCTGAAAAGTGCTCTTCACTTCTGGGTCTCTCTAACACTTTTAAAACTCAAACATCCTAACACAATATACTCCAAATAAAAAATAAATACAAACTTACACACCAAGGAAACTAGGGAAACATTTCGAGCCTTTGCTTTCTGTAATCAAATCGACATGTTTTTAGAAGACTTTGTAGGTACAGTAAAAAACACTATACTGCAGAACACACAGTAGCCTGGAACTTGAGCTGGGATGTTTCAGGAAGCTTCCAAGCACTACACGCTGTCACGGCATGCACACAACAGGGTGGTTGCTGCGTGCACAGAACCAACCCTGCAGTGAAGGGAGCTGCAACACAGGCAAGCCCTTGCCGGAAGGGACATCACAGGTTCAGTCCTGCGTTCATCGGGAAAACTTCACATTCAGACACCTCTGACTGCTGTTACATTGCTCTTGACTTGCACATTCAGTTATGTGCTTAAGACACCGGGTAAAGATTACCACACACTGGGCTGTTCAGAATGATGCAGTCTAACCTTGTGGCACAATGCAGGCCATGGGGGATGGAGTAGAGTAGGGATATAATTCACAGTCCTCTCTGTGTGTGCACACATGTGTGCACCTGTGTGTGGTGGAGAGGGAAGAACAAGAAACAGATCAGGAGGAGGAAGTCTTACATGTTTCCTTTTTTAATATGATGCAGTATACAAAGGGAAACAATAAAATTAGTTAATATATAAAACATTGTAACTAAAACTATTGGAGATTGACAAATAAATATGAGTAGGGATAAGAGGAATTCACAATCAATCTTAAGCTTTGTTTTTGTCTCTCTTTGATCCCATTTTCACCCACTGTATCTCGATATACTGGATTCTATTTAAAGTCTGTTTCAAGATAATTTGTATCGCCATGATAACAGAACTAAAGTGTACTTTAGAAACCAAGAATGCTTTAGGCAGAAACGTTAGATGCATTTGTCAGCTGCTGTAATCACTTCCAAACCAGCATAGTCTTCAACAATCTGATTTCCAGTTAGAACTGCATAGCCCATCAAATCATAGTTAAGCTAATGAGAGTGTTACATATTCGTGGGTTTTGTCAGCTGAAGATTTATCATTCTGGAGTAATGACCTTTCATACATTTCATCCTTGAGATCCTTAATATTCTGATTATCAGTGAAGGGGCATTGGCTTCTGTCCTTTAATCAATTCTGAGATGAGCTATGTTAAATTTCAGATTGCTCATTAATATTGCTAATGGGACTGCACTTTGCTCAGACTCTCCAGTTTGTAAATCCCAGGTTGTTAATAATTCTTTTCTTTTCATGCTACTGTGGAATATGCCTTCAATTCTGTGCATACCAAGCAAGCACCCTACTATTTCCTTATATACCCATCCCTCTTTTCACATCTTTTTTTTTTTTTTTGAGAAAGGATCTAAGTTACTCAGGCTGGTTTTGAACTCACTCTGCAGCCAAATCAGGCCTCAAACTTGTGATCCTCCAGCATCAACATCCCAAATAATTTTATATACATACGTATAAGCAATATGTACTTTTAGGCTTAATGTTGATGTTCAACAAAACAGCACTTATTTTCAGGCATGGAGCCTTCATTTCTATTCTATTTTTCTTTGTGTGTATGGTGATATGGGATTCCCCTTTGTATGCGGTGAATATGCTTTATTAACATTGGTTGTTAAAGAAGCTGTTTTGACTCATGGCTTAGTAAAGCCAGGCAGGAAATCTGAACAGAGATATAGAAAGTAGGTGGAGTCAAAGAGATGCCATGTAGCTGCTGGAGAAAGATGCCCACAGGACCCTTACCTGTAAGCCACAGCTGTGAATGAACAAGCAGCCTCCACCTACATGTATGTTATATGTGCATGTGAATACAGATACACATACAATGTGTGCATGTACATGTGCATATGGAGGCCAAAAGTCAACATTGGGTTTGTTCCCCAGCTATCCACCTGTTTTTTTTTTTGAGGTAGGACCTCTCATTTGAACTAGGCTCACGAATAAGTTAGATTGGCTGGCCAGTAACCCCCCCTCCCAGGGACCTTCTGTCTCTACCTCTCAGTGCTGGATTAGAAACATGTACCCAGACATCTGGTGTCTTTAGCGTGAGGTTCTGAGGATTAAACACAGGTTCTCGTGTACCATACTGACTATCTTACTTAGGGTTTCTATTGCTGTGAAGGAACACCATGGCCACAGCAACTCTCATGAAGGAAAACATTTAATTGTGGCGGCTCACTTACAGTTCAGCAGTTTAGTCCATTATCATGGCAGGAAGCAAGGCAGCATCTAGGCAGATATGGGCTAGAGAAGGAGCTGAGAGCTCTTACCTCTTGACTTGCAGGCAACAGAAAATGGTCTGAGACACAGGGAATGGTTTGAGCATACAGGAGATCTCAAAACCCACCACCACAGTGGCACACTTCCTCTAGTGAGACTGTACCTACTCCAACAAGGCCACACCTCCTAATGGCCCCCAGTCCCTTTGGGGGCCATATTCTTTCAAACCACCACACTGCCTGAGCCATCTCTCCAGCCCAGCATTTTAATTTTTGCCCTGAGCAATAATCAAAATAACACGAAGTTCAAAAAGAATTACATGAGGAGGTAAGTGATCTCTCTCACTCATGGCCTTGCTCAATGACACTGTTTTGTGGCAGCAGGGATTTGAGTAGGATGGGGAACCGTGTCAGGAATGGAGCCACGCAGAGAACATGGTCTACTTGACTGTGGCTCTTAGAGCTGTTTCTACCTATCAGTGTCACTCTCCCAAAGGACAGTGCCGCAGTGCCCACCTGTATTCAAAATGTCATTGCTAAAGAAGCAATAATGCCACGCTGAGAGGATGCTCAAACGGGGCTAAACACTAAATGCACGGTGCTGTGCGGGCTCACTGTAGACAAATGTCATAACTGAAACGACTCCACTCCGTTAGGATGACACTGGTCTCTTGTTTCGTTTTGGTGCCGCTGGTGTAGCCTCTCATTCTTGCATGCCGCCATCATCAGATTATGTGAACATAGCAGTAGTGGCACCAGGTGAAACAAACACCAGGACCAGAGCACAGAGAGCAAAGATCCTAAAGCATCTGAATGGCTCTTGATTTTCTCAACAGGAATATCAGCTATACATAGATTTCCTGGTGAAAAATCCCAATTTGCTGACCATGGAAGCCATTAGCTTCTGAAAGCAGGGACTGGATGTGATGATTACCCAAGACACACAGCCACACAAACAGATCGGATTAGTCTGTAAGACAATATAATTTGCATTTGGAAGTGATCTGATGTAATGATTTAGAGAGTCTATCAGAATCAGACAATGCCATGGGCTCCTCACGAAGCCATGGGATCCTCATGAAGATGCATAGAAGCCCAGGTGAATCGTGATTTATTTTTAAAGGGATAACTAGACCACTCTTTCAGAGTTTAAGTTCTGGTTCAACTATTCCCAAATGCAGTCAGGATACTTATTTGGTATTTATATATGATCAACTGTAGAAATGAAAGGGACCTATGATTATAAACCAGTCCTCTGATTTGACACAATCATTTCCAGTTTATTCAGCTAATAAACACGTGCTTCATGTGTCAAGCACTGTTCTACACATTTGGATGTAGAGACAATGTTTCTCTCTCTCGTATTCCCATGGGCAGGGTAATGGCTAATCTTGGTTATAACTTCAGCACCTTTGGGAAGAGAAAAATCTCAATTGAAGAATCATCCCATCCTGTTGGCCTGTGGGCATGTCTATGACATATTTTCTTGATTGCTAATTGATGTAGAAGGGCCCAGTCTACCACTGTGGACAGAACCAATCCTAGGCAGGTGGGCCTGCCTGGATAGTATAAGGAAGTAACTGAAAAGCCAGTGAGCCCTTTCTCCCATGGTTCCTGGCCCGACTTCCTCCAGTGATGGATTGTAACCTGGAAGTGAACGAGATAATCTCTTTCTTCCCCATCCTGTTTTTGGTCAGTGTTTTATGACAGCATTATAAAGCAAACTAGAACAGACAAGTAGTTGCCAGTCAGTTTTTGAATCCCTGCCTCATCGGAAATCTTGTTTTTACGACATCTAACATCTTTAGACAACACAGTGTTCAATCAGTTTCAAGCATCTCATTTGCCAGCCGACTTACCATGGCAATTCCATATTTGAACCAGCTCTTGCATCCAACTTTACCTCCTCTGGTTTGACCCCACTCTCAACCACTCTATGGCCTGTGTTCTAAGCTCTGAAAACTTCATTCCCTCAACTATTACTCCTGGGCACAATCTCTCCTCCACCCTCTGAATGGGTGAAGATTGGGTTATTCTAAGGGAAGGTGCGTTATTAGGCTTACTGGCAAACACGGAACTCTTCCGGTCTCTCAGCTACAAACACGCCTTGTAAGCCACTGCTCTGAGGTCCTGGGCATGAGGCTCTGCAAACAGCATCTCTGCCCTGCCACCTGCCTTCCCTTTCTACCCAAAGGAGCCCGT
>LOEQ01000475.1:213033-228313 GCA_001685075.1 Bramus lutescens | reverse complement strand
GAGAGGCTGGGCAGCAGCAGGAAGGGGTATTGTCCGCCATGCTACTGTTGCCAGTGTCCGAACAGTGCGGCTTCTCATTCAGGCTGAGACAGATGGCTCCATTTTCTAACTTCTTCCTCTAGTACTCTCAGAATAATCAGGACAGCGCCCTCTCCTCTGGGTCTAATGCTGTGGGACTCCTGTGTTCACAAAGGTCTTTTGGGACAATTTCATTCTCTCTTATGACTTTAGCTCACAAGAGGTTGGCCGTCAGGTCTGCATTTGTCAGTAACCCTCCAATTTTACGGCTGCTGTCAACACCCTACAAGCCACTTTAAACCCATGTGACACTGACCCAGACTCCTTGAGTTCATCCTCCTCATTCATCTACTGCCAGCTCCAAGTCCAGGCCATATGTCATATGATTGGCATATGGTCTGCATATGTGTCTGTATGACTTTGTCAGGTCCCCCAGAACCGGAGTTACAGTTATGAACTGCCATGTGGGTACTGGAGATTGAACCTGGATTCTTTGGAAGAGAAGTCAGTGCTCTTAACCACTAAGCCATCTCTCCAGGACCCACCCTGTGAACTCAACAAGGATTTTGTAATGAACTTCAGGGCTTATTTCTATAGGGGTAGGTAAACCAAATTATGCTTCTAACATCAGTAACTCTACCACATGGACTATTCAAATCAATAATTAAAAATTAAAATCCAAAAATTAAACAACCCCAAAAGTCCACACTGATATGTATATTGATTTGGATGTATCCTGGGGATAAAAATCAATAAAGTCATGAAGTATATAATTCTTCAAATATAACCGTCTTGAAACAATAAAGGGTTTTAAATGGAGATAGATTAGTAGTTGCCTGGAGTTGAGACATGGGTAAAGAAGGCAGAAGGGAAATAGCTGTGTTTATAAATGAGCAACAAGAAAGAAGCCTTGTAGTGGGTCCTCGGGGTGACTCAACTGTTGAGCAACTTGACCATATCAGTACCAGCATCCTGGTTTTGATACCGTCTAGACTATTCCTGTTTTTCAAGATGGATGTGTGTACGTGGGTGTGGCAGTTAAAGGTATGAAGGATCCCTTTGTACTTTTCTTCCAATTATCTCAACACCCCCCCTCCAGAAAGATGCAGGCCTCACACCTTCAAATGCAGTCTTTTTTATTTGAGAAGGTCACTCTGAAGGCAGTGCCCTTTGGGAAAGACATCTCTCATCATGTACATCAACCATTACTCTCAGCAAAGTACAAAAACACGGACATCAGTGACCTCCTTACAATAAATACAGAGTCATGCATCCCACGGTAGAAGGCACCGAAACTGGTACTTAGTAGTCATAAAAATTATTAGCTACATTAACAAAGCCACCCAAATTATCTGTACAAGGAAATGTAACAATATATTCCAAAGGTGAAAACACATTAAAACATCTTTAAAATAGTATGCAATAAATATCTCAATTGTCATATAGATTTTAAAAATTATGCCATTGTAAACAGCATGTAAACAAACAAAAGTCACGTCTTATCATTATTAAAAGTAATTAGAGCCAAAGTTATAACCTCTGCTCTGTCAGGTATATCTCAATGGCAAGTGTGCTAAGCAGGTAAAAGTTTCACTCTTTTCTGGAGCAAACAGAGCCCACTGTGTAAGAAATAGGCAGACTTTATCTGCGTCTTTCAGATACAAGTATTTAGTTTCAAAACAGACTACCAAAATGTAGTAAATTCTTAGCTATAAATATGGCAAGGCTAAACTAAAACTTCTTTTGCAATAGGAGGAGAAGGAGCTATGATGTTTGGCTTTCACCATGATGGTAACAGGAGGAAAACATGTTCTGACTATCTTTATTGGAATTGAAATGATTGTGCTAGGTACAAAGACACAGTGCCCAGCCTTCCTTGCCCCCTCCTTTTGTGGACTGTTTACAATGCTGAACTAAGCAAAAAAAAGTTCAAGTTGAGACTTTTCTTTTTGCTAAGGGACATAGAAATGGCTGGTATTTTATATGACAGGAAATAATGACTTCAATATATACTTATTGAAATGTGAATACAAACCAGCAAAGCCCCCCGCCCCTGAAACCTCACTGACAGGAAAGATAAAGACAATTTATTTCTTCATTCTACTAAAGGAAATCTATAGCCTACCCATCAGTAAATATTTAGAAGACAATGCCATAACTCAAACACTTGCTGTGTTTCATCTACATATCGGAACCTTGTGACATACAAATACCAGGATATCACTATATGCTAAAGTATATATGCTACCTGTTAAATGCCATTGCTTCCTGCTCTTCCTATCTAAGGTGCTAACACCAACCTGTAGCTTCAAACAAAGCTTTCCCATTTCCTAGGAAGAATGACTGTGAGATCTCCATCCTTGCCTGTGGGTTCACAATGTCACTGCCTCATGTATTTTGCTATAAATGTCATGGATTTCTGCCTTCCCAGAAGAAAGATTAGATTTACTCTGGTTCCATAAAGCAGACACAGGGGCTCAGCACAGCCCCTGCAGTAGCAGAAGCAGTGAAGTATAGGGTTAATAAAGCACACACTTGATCAGCGATGGCAGGAACTACACCCAACATGAAAATCTAACGATTGTGGAAATAAAAATGGGATTGCTTCTTGATGATGTAGATTTGGTTAATTTTGGAGGACAGTGGGGTGAAACTGAAATAGCCTGAGAAAATTTTTAAAAATTCCTACTCATTTCTTTAAACAGACTTAGGAAGAGCACCTTGAGAATAAATTTGAACTCTACCAGACACAAGTCATGTCTTAGTTTTCCATCGTTAGGGTCTAAGAGAGTGTGCAAGTTAGAGCAGGTAGGAAAATTCTACCAGTGCCTAGAAGAAAGCACTCCACTTTTATTGTGTGCATTGACTGGTGTCCATTCAAGCAATTTAACTTAAAGAGTGCCATGCTAACTTTTGTCATTACCTGGGGACTTGGTAGGATGGCTTCAGCCAATCATAAGGAAAACAGGCCCATGGGTAACAGCAAATGTTTTAGTCTCCATGTTTTCTAAAGGCAATGACAGTCAGCGCTTCCTACATTTGTCATACAATAATGATTAAGAGTAAACGGCCTGAAATCATATGAATTTCACCTATGCCTTCTTGAGTGGATGCTGTTTTAAAATTTTCACTTTTACTATTGTTTTTATTCTTTTCCAAGTCTCATAATCAATATGCATTTGTCTATGAAGATTCTAAATATTGAGTGTACAGAACAGAAAGACAATCTGTAGGGCAAGTGTATGAACACAAGCAAGATTTTGGCAGTGATGTTGAAATTTATGTTTCACTTTCAGAAACAAGAATTCAGATCTGGCAAACACTTCTGACATAAAGAAACGTAATTAACAAATGATTACTTATGCCTGTTGTAACACTGTTTGCTCGCAAACACAAGACTTTCAAGGTGTTCTGAGTTTTTATTTGTGACTGTATAAAAATATAATTCAAAAACATTAGTCAAAAGTCTTATTATGTACTAGTTAGACTCTGGGACTACAAAAATAGAGAAATTCAATGGGAGAGGTGTGTCTGGCGCTCTCTATTTCTCTCTCTCTCTCTCTCTCTCTCTCTCTCTGTGTGTGTGTAACTGAATATGATAGTAACAGAAAAACATTGATTATACATGAAGAATAAATGAAATACGGGCCTGAAAATCAAGCTATCACTGAGGTGGATTAACCAAAACCAACTGACAAAAACATGCTGGAGGGAGGTCGGGACAAAGTAATAGTGGGAAGCTACCCAACAGAGCTTCACAGATCACTGAATCTGCATGGCTCCTTGGATGAGCTGACCTGTGGCGTGCCACTATGCCAAGGCATTGAACCCACACACTGGAGCTGTTCTACATCCCTGCGCTAGAAAGGTTAACATAGGGTGGAGGATGCCTGCAGGGTGGCAGGGCAGGTAGCCCTGGAGGCACCCATCAGCCCCTTCTCCCTGTGCAACGCACTTAATAAGTCTTTCTTGAGGCAAAGTCCCAGAGTCTGTAATCTACGCTGCTAAGGGATAGGAAAGCCTACTTGAGGACTTTCAGCCAAGAGAAAACAAAACAGATTTGTGTCTCTGTAATCTGGGGAGAAAGAACGCAAGCAGGGAATTGGGTTGCTGAAGAATCAGCAAAAGGACAGGAATGAAAAATGGTGAAAGCAGAGGCAAGGCAGTGGAATTATTTTTACTTTAGAGCAACTGAGGAGACAGAGTTCAAGATGCCATTTGAATTTCTGGGATGGTTAAAAAAAAACCAAAATATATGGCCGCAATAAATACCAAAAACAACCCATAAAATAATTTACTTGCATAATCCAAAGCCTCCATTAGGATGAAGCATTTGTTTTGTTCCATATTTTGTTACAAAATTCTTGTCAGAAAAACACAATTTGCATAACATTGTCATAAACACAGCATCATCCTTCTGAAGGCTTTTCAAGTTGAGCGAACGAAAGAACTGTGGGCTCTGAGACCTTGCTCATTTGCACATCAGAACACTGGGGCCACTCAGCTGACATCCAGGGCAAGTGCTGAAGCTGTCCTGAATGTCAGATACAGCAAGGACATCTCTATGACAGGTCTCTATGGCAGGTCACCGCGGGAAACAAATTCCCAGCCAAATCATTTCTCTCAGTCAGTGTACCAAACCAGTCTACAAGGATCATTTAGAGAGCTGTCATCAGGAAGGCTAAGTTGTCGTTACTGTGATAGAGAAATAACCACCACATGCTATAGGGAAGGTGTGTTAAAGAATTACAAGTTGGCAGCTATCTTGAGCCACATAGTGAGGTTGAGGCCAGCCTGGGATATGACTGTGCGTTAAGACCATATCTTAAAATAAAAATAAACTCAAACAAAAAGCAGGCAGATGAATTCCAATTTAGTCTTTTTCCTTATGTCATACAGTCTTCACCTTCCTGGAATCCTAACACGGGGGGGGAGCGGAGGCCAAAGGAGCTCTGAGTTAGCAAGTTATGCTATAATCACTGCCAGATGTGATGAAGAACTTTTCAGAGCAAAAATCAGCTAGTATGGCTTCCTCACCAACTAGCTAAAGTCAAAGGAAGAATCAGCTAGTGACCCGATCAAAATGTCATGTGAGAATGAGCTCGGCTTCGCTTCCCCCATCTTTAACTGCTGTCAGTCTGATGTCTAATGACTTTCTCCTGGGTTTCCATGGTGGCAGTGATTAGGCCAGCATCTGCTTCTGTTTCGCTGAGGGATGGCTTTTGGAGGTGCACGGCACAATGAAATACTATTCCATGCCAGAGGATATAGTGGGGAGGCCATGCTCACAGCCGCCACTCTGGAGGGGGCTTAAATATCAAGAAAGTAATATTTCAGGGGAAAGCTGGCAAAGAATCCTGTTGCTTCACTTCTAAGTGACTGCTTTCATGAGGTGCCTCTTCCTGGGGGTAATTACTCTAAGGAAGTCTTATGAAAGCCTTGCTGAAAACTACATTTATCTCAATAAAGCAGCCATTTAACATGAACATAGAAAACCTGAGACTGCCTTAACTGTAGCGTTCAGGAGTGAGTTTCCAGCTGAAATGAATAATATATAGATTAAAAGACCCATGACCTACTCCGGTTACTCATTCAACTTCACCTGCACATTGTTCCTTCTGCTCTGGCCATGTTGGAACTGAACCCATTGAGGCTTCAACCGTGCAGAGCAAGCACTCTCCCATGTGCCCCTGGCTCCTCACTTCCACTTCTAGACAGAATGCCAAGGGTTACTAAATTTCTTTTTCTGTTAGAACTGGGATGCCTTTCTTTACAATTAAAATGACACTGGGAAAGAAATGGTAAAACAAGGTAGGACTCATGCTGACATTCGTCCTTTCTTAGAGTGGAAAAATGATTAATTACTTGTAACTGGCTGTGTTGGGCAACCCTTCAAACGGGGAACCCCAGACATCAAAATATATTGGTTGTAANNNAAAAAAAAAAAAACCCACAATGGAGCCATGACAGGGTGGAACTGAACGAACCTCTTCAGTTCCAAAAGGTGAGTTCTCTATAAAAACTATAAATGAAAAACAATAGATCTTAAGGAAAACGTATCAGAACTAACACATTTCAAGGCTCAGCTAATTCATGAAAATTTCTTTGGTCTTCAAGTAACGGATTGGGTCACCTTTACCATGTCCTTCACAGGAGCCATCTAAGCCTCTGTGACTAGTTCCCTGCTGCCTACTGCTGTGTTGAGAAAGCACAGACATCTCTACCACATGAAAAAAACAATTGCAGGGGCTGTTCTAAATGTCATAGAGATTAGGTCACCCAAACCGCCTCCTTAATTGACCTGTAAGGTTTTGTGGTTAATGGGCTTCCTAGAGAGTTGACTATCTAACTTCTAGGAAGGACGTCAGCCCTGACCAATGGAGCTGGAGCTTTCTGAGGTGCAATGCCCATCAGGTCATATATTTCGTGCGTGCTCTGTCCTTCCACAATACAACATGAAAGATATATTCAAACTCTTTGTTCCTAGGCCATGCCAAACTGCCCCAAGTTCCTGGATCAGCTACACTTCTAACATAGTCTCATTTTTTTCTATCCTCAATAAATGCATCTACAACAGTATAATATAAAGCTTTGTCATTAAAAGCAAACTAGTTCTTAATTTTCTAAGAGGTTTAAGTAACTCTCAACTCACCTGCTGTTCACATCGTAGAAACCAGTTGGATTAAAGTGTTTTCTTAGCTTTACAACATTCAGTTGGATTTTTGTTCCTTCTCTGACAACAATACTGGGCAACTGCCTTTTAAATGTTTGGGTTTTTAAATAGTTGAGTCAAGAATGCCTCCAAATGAAAATCAGGAAAAACTGAGTTTAACTTGCTGATTACTTGACAGAAGTAAGCAAATAGTGCCCACCATGGGTATAATTTGCAGCATGGCCCACAATCACATAGAAACAGATGTCAAGCATAGACTTTGGAACTGAGGTTTAGACATTAGAGGTCTGAGATCTTTGGGAGGATTCAAGATTCAGTGCTTGTCGGAATTGGCCAGTGCAATCAAAGACAATGTCTTTGTCACAAAGATAAAAATCCACAAAAGGAAAGAGTTACAGATTGAAGGCATAACATACATGGGGCAAAATATAGCAAAGCAGATCTCTGGACTACATTATTCATTTTCGTGCTTTCTTTCTACTTTATGACTTTTTAGATATAAAAATCATTTTATAGAAAAAAGTTTCTACGACTGTTCAGTTACCTAAGACAGGAAACAAAATAGAATTTTGTATTTTGGTTTTTTTTTCTGTTTTGTTTTAGGAAGGAAAACACTGGGCATCTGTTTGACAGAAATGAGCATTTCAAGTATATAAGTCAACCATTAACAGAGCTATTACACTCCAGGCAACAGCAGTAAAACAAAAGGAGTTCAAATACGCATTCTGTATAAAGAGTATATTTCACAACAGAATAAATAAGGGCACTGATTTATACAACTGGTTCTAAGTAATACTGCCTTAAAGGGACGGTGCTGACGTCAGCACCGTCTCACAGAGAGAAATTCAAAGGTACAGTCTTGCCCCTAAAGCCACAAAATATACAAAGCTTTTATATCTGTTTGTTATTAAATATTTTATCTGCTAAAAAGCTTGCAAACTCAAATACATCTTGGCAAGTTTAAATAACCAGCATGATAATCCTTTTGGTATAAAAAGGTAAGAAAACTTGTAATATGAAAATTAATAATACCAGTAAAGGAGACAGCTGATGTACAAATAGATTTAAACATACAAGTGACTTTTATCTCATTGATAGAGAAAAGCCAATGCAATTCCCTTGAAGGCTTGAAAATAATTTTCATATTTACCAGCTCTAGATAAATATATTACTCCAATGTATTAGTCATCTTCAGTATACAATATATAACTCACAAAACTGGGTGTGCTATTCTACCCCAAGTCTTAGGCATCACCAGGTAGCACTTACCAGCACTGTAAGCAGCCTTCAGCTGCACATGTGTTGAATTCTCCGAATGTAGATGTGTAAAGGGCTAAGCTGTGCAGAGCAGTGCAATCAAATAGTAAGGATCATAAACCACATTCGCTTTCCTTGTTTGCTTACACATTCAATTGCATTATCCTACTTTGAGAGCATCAGTTGAGTATGAAATATCCTTATTTTAATGCATTTTATAAGTAACCCTGTGTTCTGCTGGCTAATTTACTCTTGAAATCTAGATAGTATGAAATACCGGGACTAGTCACAAAGTCTTACACAATGTGTAACTTGTAGCTGAAAGGAAATATTTTTACATGGATTTAAAAAAAAAAGTTTAAAGCTGTGGCTCGCTTTTTATTTTCCAACTAAAACTTGGAAGAACAAAAAATTTAATAGTATATTAAATAATGTAAATACAATATCTTAAATTACATGAAAGAAGTAAGCTGTTCACCTATAATATATAATGTGGAGTCTATCTTAAGCATGGTTATTGAGTTAATACAGTCTTAGCTACTCTGTTTAATTTCTTTACCTGAAAGTAACAGAGACAAGTATAGAAAAAGGCAGGTACAGTCCAGCTGTCTTTAGCTCTCTGTTTTCTATATCAACAAGCCTTTATATATTTTTTCTAACATAAACATCTCTAAACAAAACCTGGGAAAATAATAAAGAAAAACAAGGCTTTGCTTATTATAAAACAACAATAATTATCACTCTCTAAGAGTTCTAGTTACATCTTTGTGAAGGAATCCTGTTGCTAAGGTACCAATAAGACAGAGATTGTGATACAAAAGTCAACTGAGGATACCACAGCAAAAACAAACTCTTGGGGTGTGGCAGTGGCAGAAGAGGAGCCCCAGCAGCCAAGTTGTGGAAGCCACTGAGGACAGTTCATTTCTAATTCCCCCTCCAACACCTGTACTGGGGAGAGGTGGGTGTTTGAAAACCTAACACCACAGAGAATGTGTCCACTAAAAAGTCAGAGGTGAAAAAGGAAATGATTTTATAACCTAATCAAAACTGATACCCCCAAAGAATTCATCCTTGGAAAATGGAAGTTCACCATGTCAGCTGGAGTTGTAAACGATTTACTCTGCAAGGGCTATGCAGAGGGGCCACCTATATGTTTCAATTCGTAGCTTGTCAATTCATGTCAAAATAACCCATGGAGTCAAAAAGAGTAAGATCTTATATATCAAAGTAGTTAGAAAGCTATGTTTGGGTAATTTATATCAAAATATAAAAATAATTAAGGGACAGATTCCTGACAATAGATCACTGGGGGGGGATATCATTATAGAGTTAAACAATTTGAGTTTGGAGGCCAAGAACATACTGTTTTTCAGGACCTATTTTTAAGGGATCAAGAACCATGTAAAAATCCAGAGGAGTCGGCATACGACAAAGGGACCTAAATCTAGCAAAATAGGCCTGCTTTCAGAGTTTAAATGGCATTCACTTTCCTTGTGATCATTTTGATTCTTTCTCTCTCTTTTTTTTGTTCTTTTGCATACCCAGTGATTCATCTAATATGTGTGGGCTGCTTTGTGTCTTCAAGCATGAACTATGTCAACAGGATAATCTACTGATACAAGAAAATGAAAACGTACAAATTGAAGGAGACTGCCTAATCTTTATCTCAGTACATATTTTTCTGGAACGTGTGTGAATTAAGTCATGAGCCACTGAGCATATCAATGAATAACAAACTGAACAACTGTGGATGGATCAGTGACAGCTGAAAGTCTCTAGGGGCTGGAGAAATAGGACTAAAAGGAAGATCTGGGTTCAGCAGATCTGGACTAGACCTGAGGTTCTGCATTCAAAAATTCATTTATTTATTATTGTGTGTGTATGGATGGCATATGTAGGTGAGCATGCTGTGGTGGGCATACTGAGGCCAGAGGACAAGTCTGTAAGTGGTTTTCTTCTCCCATTTTTATGTAGCATCTGGTATCAAACTTGTTGCTAGACCTGCTGAACCATCTTGTTGGCTTCAAGACTCTGCAATTTTTGTAAGCTCCCAAATAACATTAACGCTGATGACCCATGGACCACATTTTTGAGTAGCAGCGACCTAGTCCACTGCTGTCAAATGGAGTACTTTTGCAATGGTGGAAATGTTTTGCATCTATGGTTACAGGGCCCTCAAAATGTGGGTGGTACAACTAACAAACAAAGTTTCTAGTAAGGATAAACAAACTTAATAGCCACAGGCGTCCAGACAGCACAGATCTGAACACCCACAGTTTGTTTCTCCTCAACCACAGCAATATGTTTCTAAATGCCCTAACCCATCAATTCAGTTCAATTACCTAGCAAACTGAAAAAGTTTGAATTGGCCCCAACATTTTGCTAAATGATTCATGACATTAAAAAAAGAAATCAGGGAGGTGAAAGGTTTCACTGGGTAATGGAGAAAGGGGAACAGAAGGCAGTGAGAATTTGGGTGGACTCGGATGAGTCACCTGAGTTACCTGGAGTTTTACTTAAACCTGACTCTGTTCCTTTCCTTTGGGGTGGGGGTGGGGAGCAACAAATGAACCTTAAATAATTTGGAGAGAAGAGCAAGCTACAGACAGGTGCACAGGTGGGAATCTGGTCTCTCTCCACTTCAGCAAGGATCAAAAAGACACAGTACTCTCCATTCCCAGATGGGACTGGATCTTAGTGAGAGGCAATCCCCACTGTCCTGTTTTTGAAACCCTACTTAGGATGAGATGGTTTCCTTATGACACTAGCAGAGATGGATGGAGTCTCTGAGAGCACACAGCTGGTAAGCAGGCCTCAGCACTTACTGGAGTCCAGCCCTGACACCTGCGGACATGGATTACAGAGAAAAAACGTTCACATGGGACCAAACCTCTCATCCAAGTTGTCATCTTAAAGGATTTCCATCATCCCAAAGCCATTCTATTTAAAGTTTCCATGAGTTGGGATTTTACAGAATACATAAAAGGTGCTGGCAGGAACTGAAAAGATTATCAAACAAAAGAAAAGCCCATCACTGCTCACCCCTAGGGAAGTAATCAATAGAACATTGTTTTGTCTGTTGACAAAGATGTATTTGGGGGAAGGCGAAAACTCACTTTTTTTTTTTTTTACAGTAATACACTCTTTATGCTGGAGCCCCAGCCCCATCCCTAGCCCTTTCTCCTGAGCAATGATCTGGGGAGAGTTCTGTGAATCCGACCTCAGATAATCTGGTTTCACAGAAAGTGTTGGCAGGGTTCTCACCAGGGGGCATACAAAAGGGATTGCAAAGGGCACATTCAACTTCACAGGTGTGCATAACACTAAAATTACTAAGTGGTTGGCCTATTATCAGCTCAAAAGCCTTGATATGAATTATCTTTCAAAAATTTCCACTGTGCACAATTTAGGTAAAAAATATATAGCCAGACATACTTATATGGTCAGGAACCCATTGAGATTGTCTGTTGATTTTTTTGGTTTTGCCCTGTTTAAGGTATCTAAATTTTTGTGATTTTTTTTTTTTTACTAATAAATACCCAAGCTCGAAATAAAAATGAAATGTCAAACACTGAGCAAAAATTTGTCTAGAAAGTATCAGGGATACTGTATCTCAAGACACTATGTAAGTAAGTATATATGCAGGAAAGGGTATATGGGCAGGTATGTGTACACATGTGTGGGCATGTTTGTTTATATACTAAGCACCTAGCAAATTACTTTATCAAAACGGTCTCCGCTGGACCAGCAACCTGCTTGTTTCTCTTATATATAGAACTTGCAAATATTCCAATTAATTTTTGGCATATAATGACCAGAAAACACTTAAAAAGATTTTTTTAACTTTTTTTTGACATATATACCTTTGGCTTTCAAATATTTGGTAATTCTACTGAGCAACACTGACATATAATGGTTTTTTTAAAAGGGAAATAATATCTACCTGGTGGACTATCAAAATTTGAGTGAGATAGTAATACAAAAGCCCTTAAGAAACAAAATTAAAATCTTCCATTAAATTTCCTCATGTCAGTAATTGCTTCAGCTAGTCCAAACAACTCAGGGTGCAAATCTCAGCTGAGACCTTGGACAATTCCTCTATGCCAACAGTCTTACCAATTCAATCAGAAACTCAAAATGGTTATCAAATTGAAATGAAAAAAAAAAAAGGGAACAAAATGTGAGGCTTGGAAAGTTGCAATTTAAGTTTTGTTAGGCAACAGAAGGTGTAAAGTTTATGAAAATGCCCAACAATTCTCTTAATGCACACACCTATGGTTTGGGAGAGGCAAATCAATTTGGTTTGCATAAGATGTACATCATTTGTTGATCATGGCACAGATGAACGTTCACATAGTCTTAGGTGTGGAATATTTTCTCCAAAGTCCACACTGAAGAAAAGTGCCCTTAACCAACCAAAAAGTGCTTGAGTAGTCAGGTGGTAATAAATTAAATTCCATTATAACAGACATTACAGCTACTGAAGTACTACAGTAATATACAATGACATGCAAGAAAAAGAAAGACAACTCAGGCAGGAGCATCGTGCATTACATTCACGTCATTCATAGTATGTGATGGGTTAGTCTCACCATACTCTTTGACCAATGGATACTGGGAACTTAGGGTGAAAACAATCAAAATACAATTCTCATCTTCATCTCCTAACCAGTGGTGTCTAGGCGGGAGCCAATGCCTTCCCTGAGGAAACCTGAGACGGTTTCGCTGCATACTGTTGATGCAGCTGCAGGGGTGTGGGAAGAGCCTCCTGCCAGTCCTGCTCTAGGGAGAGTGGAGGATGGGCGAGTGAGCAATTCCACCTTTCAGATGAGGCAATTGCCTCTAACCATTCCCCAACTTCTCTCTACTGCAAGCATTTTCTAGCATGTCAGCTTTGCACAATAAGAAAATGGCTTCATGGAATGGGTTGGGTTGTTTTCTTGCTTGTTTTTGGCACAAATATGATTTTCTAATACCTCAAATCCAAACTTTCACCCACAGCAAAACTTCAATCCAGAGAGGTGCTTCAGTGGTGCGTTATCTACCAGGAAATCACTAGAACAGCAGTGGCTTCCAAGAACTCTGTACTGAGTCCCCAGGACTTCTCTTCCAGGAAATAGCACCGGTGCAACCACACCTCAGAGCAAGCTGGGAGGGTTTCTCTCAAGTTCTTTAATTCCCTGGAGAATTCGCTTCATGTGACCCACTTTCGGGATCCCCAGGTCCTAAAAAAAAAAAAAGGGAAGAAAGAAAAAAAAACAAGAAAAACAGAAGGAAGGGAGGGAGAAAGAAGACAGGTTTACCAATAAGGAAGACTGGAAATTAAAATTTCAATTAGTAATTAGCATAATTAGCATTTACCTCATCCACTTTCTTAACAGTTTCTAGTCAACGGTTCTGGAAGTGACAGGTGAAAGGCTAAGCTACTAAAGCAAAAACAGCCTGGTACTGAGAAAGGGACCAATCAATAAAAAGATACATGTCCCATACAAAATCCTCTTAAATGTGGTACCGTCATGAATTATGTACAGCTAGGGACACTATTCAAGAGTCAAAGGTAATATGGTTTCTTCCCCTTTTCTGAGGACAGGCTCTTCTGCGACCTGAGGCAAACGCTGGAGGAGGGCAGGTCTCTCCAGGCACAGGCTTTTACGTGTCCTTGCGCACACACGTTCTGTTTCCTCCTTTTCCTTCTGGAGAAGAGCCCCGCTTCTTTGTCCAGCCTACACTTGAATTCAGCGATTCTCCTGCCTCAGCTTCCCCGCCTTAGAATTATGTGCCCAACTTTTGTGCGTTATTTATGTCTTGTGCTTTATTACACTTAACAATTGCGGCCTGTCAGGCATAGTGGCACAGGCCTGAAGGCCTGAGATTTAGGAGACAGAAGTCAGTGGAACAGGATCCCAAGGTCATCCTTGGCTATATGGCCAGGGAGACCATCATGGGCTACATGAGACCCAGGCTTTGGGGGAGAAAACACTGTCAGACTTAATCCTAGAGGAAGATACCAGTACCCTCACCTAAAACTTAAACCATAAATTTTTCTGTAGTGGCATCAGGAATCCTTATTTGACTGAAGAGTCTGATTACATATTCTTTATTTGTGTGTGTGTGGGGGGGTGCGCACATGCGTGCATGTGCATGTACATGTATGATTCCGGGCATGTACATGCTACAGTGACCATGTAGAGGCCAACTTTGGGTCGGTTCTCTCCTTCCACTATTCTGAGGTAAGGTCAGCACTTTTCAGTGCATGCCAGGCTAGCTGGCACTGGCGCCTCTAAATGATTCTCCTGTTTTCTCTCTATCTTTCCTGAACGTCCCCCCCCCAACAACAACAACAAGAAGCTAACTACGAGATGACTTGTTCACAAATGGAAATGTTCTAAGAAAGTTCACTTAGCTCTATCTCTAATGTAAGAGCTGAATTTATTTTTAAATTTATAAATGAAGCAGATCAATCTGATTTCAATGAACCCCATGCACACTGCACACACTATCTCTCACTTTAGAGCAGTAATAATAACTATCACTCTAAATCCTTCCGGGAAACAACTTTCCCATAGCCAGTGCTAGTCAAGCGTGAGATCATTTCAGGGTAACATTTTTATCAAACTTAACTGACCTGGAAAAACAGATGCTCTCCTATGCTACCAGGGTAAGCAAAATTAGTCCTAAGGCTCCACACACTTCATGGGTATGTGATAAGCATCACACTTGAAGGCAAGCCCAAATTCATGCCAGTGTCACACATTTGCAATGTAAATGCAAAGTAAATGGAGATGGCTCAGTGACTAAGAGAGCTTGGTCCTTTTCCAGAAGACACAAGTTCAGTTCCTACCACCCATGCCAAGTGGTTTACGACTACCTGTAACTCTAGTTCCAGGCATCCTGTGTCTTCGCCTGGTTTTTTGGGCACTGAACACATGGCTGACACTCACATATGCACATAAATAAAAAACTTTTTTCTTTTTTTTGCAAAAAGAAATGTAGATGCTGTACTTCAGAGTTCCCATTCAAGCAGAAGTCTTTTAGACTTTGTAGTAATATAGTCCTCGGCTTATAGAATATATTTAAATATTAAATACCTAATTTTTAGGCCATATAAACACACCTTTGGTATTCTACTCAGGATGACTGCTTTGGTACAATGAGAGAACGTTTACTAGAAAGCAACACAGTTACATTGGCTTCTTTGCTATAGCTTTTTTACTTTGAGCAAATTCAGTATCTTTTTAAAAAAAATATTTATTTATTTATTTATTATGTATGTGATACTTTGTCTGTGTGTATGCCTGAAGGTCAGAAGAGGGTGCCAGACCTCATTACAGA
>LOEQ01000475.1:153335-191275 GCA_001685075.1 Bramus lutescens | reverse complement strand
TGACTATACAGGCGGTTATCTACGGGAGAGATTGGAAGCAAGTGCTGACAGTCCTCTTTCTTAATCATGAGAAAGTCTCTTCCACTCAACCCATAATAATGGACAGAGAGTAAGGACAAACTTCTGAATTCAATATATTATTATATATATGTCCCACACATACCATGGTGTATGGAGATCGGGAGACAATTCGAAGGAGTTACCCCTTTCCTCCCACCACTGGTAAAGGTGCTTGTCACCAAACCTGATGACCTGAGTTCATTCCCTGGGCTCCCCATGGTAGAAGGAATGAACTTGACACCTGTGAGCTGTCCTCTGATCTCCAGGTACATGCCATGATATGCACACACACATGTACGAATACACACACAGTCCTAGACAAATTATTAATAATAATAATAAAAATAATAATAATAAAGGCCTGGTGGTGGTGGTACACACCTTTAATCCCAGCACTTGGAGGCAGGCAGATCACTGAGTTCTAGGCCAGCCTTGGTCACTCTTGTCTACAGAGTTTCAGGACAGTCAGGGCTATACAGAGAAACCCTGTCTCAAAAACAAAACAAAACAAAACAAAAACAAAAGAGGGAAAAATTTTCCAAAACTAACATAAAATAAATGTTGTCCTTGAGAAATGCCAATACAAAAATGAGTTTTGTTTTGTTTTGTTTTTTAACAAGAACATTTTTGAGCTAGGGAGACAGGTCAGGTAAATTTGCCCAGTGGTCAAGACAGTCAAGCCTGCAGCCGGCACACACAAGGAAGACACAGGGCCCAGAGCAAGCTGTCCCCCTAGTCTAGACCAGCCAACGTAACAGGCCAGCTCTGGGGTTCCAGGAGAGACCCTGGCTCAACCAGCATACAGGAGGCAATGTGGTGAAGGAAGCCTTTCAGCTTCAAATGCTGGCCTCCACACACGTACATGCACCCATACATACATGGATGGACACACACACACACACACACATGCATACATACATTCACAAAGCAAATTTTAAAATGAAAACAAAAGTAAGTAAATCTCCCGCTGCCAGAAGTCTAGAAAGAGACGAGACCAATGTGGGTGAGAAGCTGGGAACAAGGAAACCTCAGCGGGATGTGGAAAGATGGCGGGATTAGCGGGCTGAGAAGAGGAGGCAGGGGGCATGGCATAGATGCAGGCATTAACGGGCACTAAGGCAAACCTTCAGGGAGAGGCAAGCAGGGCAGCACCAGAGAGTCGTTGCTGAAGAGCAGGTGAGAAAGGGACCTGCCGCAGGGACAGACCACAGAGCTGGTCATTACCAACTTCTGAGCATGCTCACCACCCTTTCTGCAGATGGAACCATACACTTTGGGACACATGCAAAATGTCAGGATTAGGACAAAACAGACAGTAAAAAGTTGAAGCCGAATAACTAAGGTGTTTCTTACAGCGAATCGAGATCCGGGTCAATGAACGGTGTTGCGCCAAAAGGGTCAATGTTTGCCAGCAACACTTTGTTGATGATAGAACTCCCGGCAATCGAGGCGGCGAGTCCTGCTCTTAAACCTGACAAACACACCAGCGGCTCATGTTAAGAGAAAGCAGAGGCAAACCTGGTCGACTCAGAGCCTGGCCTTGTCCCAGACATCTTCTACCAAAGCCCGTGGCCACTCAGGAGCCAACATTCAAAAGGGATGCTACTTAGAAAGTGAAGGTCTTAATATTTCCAAAGGTCTGTATGCTATAATAAATAACTGTGAAGAGAATAACCTGAAAAGGAGTATCTGTGATATTTTCTCACTTACCATTCAGCAATTCTACAATTTATCATTTCCAGTATTTCACTTCCTGGGTTAAATTCATTCCTAAGTGTTTTTGACATTTTTGTTGCAATTTCAAGGAGAACTTTATTCTTAATTTCATGGTCAGATTGTTCAGTTGCAGTGTATAAAAATATAATGATAAAGGTATAATTTTTGCATATTGATCATTTACTCTGTAATCTTAGTATACTCGCTTATTAGTTTTAGTAGTTTGGCTTGTGTGCACGTACAAGCATGTGTGCACATGTATGCAACCCTGGGGGTTTTCTATGAACAAGATCAATCTGGGAAGGTCCACAGTTGTTCTTTCCTTTCCCTGCCTTTTTCCTTCCCTTCCCTCTCTACCCCTTCCTTCTCCGTCCCTTTCCTTTCCTGGCTTTCTGAAACAGGGTCTCTCCGTGTAGCCAGGTCTGCTCTGGTGCTTGCTAAGTACTACTGTACTGGAACTCACACAGACCTGCCTGCCTCTGACTCCCAAGGTGTGTGCTACCACGCCTGGCTTTTCTGGCTAGTATTTTATTTCTATTTCTTCTTGACTGGGGTTTTCAGTTCATGTGGTTGTAGGCATTTGCCTGTTTCCTCTGGGTTTTTGTTTCCATCAGCATCTTATCTCGAAGCTCCATAAAGATGCCTCAAGACTTCTCTCATTCCTGATTTTAGTGATATGAATCTTTACTTGACTTTTTTTAAATTTTCTCTGAGTTTTTAATTCTCTTATTTCCACTCTCATGTTGTTATTTGCTTCCCCGTTAGGTGTGACCAGTCTGCTCCTGTCCTAGCTTCCCAGGGTGGGTATCAGGAGACTGATGAGAGAGAGATGCAGATTTTCCAAGCATCATTAACAGCTAGCTACACACTCCACTCTAAGTACATTCCAGCTGCATCAGCTAAGTTTCAGGATGGCATGTTTCTGTTCTCACTCAAAGTATTTTCTCTACTTTATCAATTATTTATTATTTTCTCTAGTTGACTCCCCTACATGTTTCCACATCTGTGTACTGCCCAAGTCTCATTCTCTCATTGGTTCTTTCACTCCACTGGACTGAGAGTAAGTTACCCAAGCGTGAGATCTTGATCCTTGATTTTACTGAAAACAGTTTGTGACCAAATTGGCTATGGTCTGTCCCAGAGAATGTTCTACATATTCTTCAGAAGAATCGTATTCACCTGTGGTTGAGTATTCTTTAGATGTTGACTCTGTTCCCCATCTATTTCCCTGATCATCTGTCTGGTGGTTCTATCACTGCTAAAAGGGGGGAACAAAGGTCTCCAGCCTTACTTGATTATAAAAACCATTATTTGAATTATAGAGCTCATCTTTAAAAAGAAATTCCACAAGAAGCTACTTTTCAGGTCTAAATGCACTCCAGCGAACAAAGATCAAAAGATTTTTACAACCATCATAAATTTAGGAAGTTCCGAGACACACATACTTCCTCCAGCTCCTTAGGAAGCTCTGAGACACATTTTTTTTCCCCTCTAGCTTCTATCTATAGTCCCTGGTGTCTACTAGCCTAATCCAAAGTAAATTCATCTCACCAAGGCTGGAATGCATACGAGGCTAGAAATCTCTGCAAAGAAAGCGGTGGCTGACAACCACAAGGAGAGCAGTAGAGGTGCTTGAAGGTCACAGAATGGAAGGAAAGATCTGTTTCAGAGACAGAAAGTAACCTGGGACTCCTGAGCTCCAACCTAGAACCAATGGACTAACATCTCTCAGAGCAGGGCCCAGAAGCATGTGTTTGAAGATGCCCTATGCAGTGAGACATGGATTACTCTAAAGACCTGGATTACTATGACTAAGTTTGGCAAGAATATATCATGTCACACAACTGTACTACCTGGGCAGATAATTCTGGTGTTGAGCACAGGGAGATTTTCTTTGGTGGTGGCCACAGCTGAACCAGCGGCAGAATCAGTTTGGAAATGACCACGACTTGCCTGGGCATCAGGAGACTGAGATGAGGATTTGGCTGTTGACAAAATATCCAGATTAAAAAATGGCAAATGAAACCAGTATAAAATTGAACAAGCCCCTATAAATTTAAGACACACAATCACCACCAAATGCCTATTTAAAATCAAGGAGTGGGACTGAAGATGTTAATATTTACCTTCACTTATTTTATTTTCATTTCCTTGAGACATTTGGAGAGTATCTACCAAGGGAGATACATTGATCTCTGGCTTTGAATAGATGCTACCAGGACCCAGATATCATTAAAAGTCAATAATATGCTTAATTTGAAAGTGATCAACCCACACTGGATAAGTAGAAAATTTAAAGTCTGGTGAGCATTATGATGCACACTACCAACATTACCCGCTACTCATGAATATTGGGTAAATGATCCCATTTAAGGGATATGACTCCCAGCAGAACACATGAATGCATGTGAAACAGGTGCTAATACAGTCTTCAGTTAGTGGAGACCCTTGGCTGGGACTCAGTCAGTACACCACTTAACCCTCATCAGAAAAGCTTCTTCTTGTAGAAATGGCGTTACCAGAGACCTACAACTAGAATATGGAGTGAGAGTCAAACACTTCAGCGCATTCAGCCCTAAATGAAATACCTTTATCAAACTCCTCCCCTGAATGCTTAGGGAGCTAGACAGAAGAGGAGGCGGACAGAGTCTAAGAGTCAGAGGAGGGGAATGGCTCCAAAGAAAATATGTGTTCCAGATACGGTACGGCTGATACACACATGAACTCAAAGAGGAGGAGGCATCATATATAGAATCTGCATGAATTCAAATTAGGCAAAATACCAGGATGAACAAGGGGAAGCAGACACAAAGTCCCACCTCTAACCAAGAAGCCATTTGTAACTGATACTTAGTGGGAGAGAAAATCAGTTTTCTTCAATGGAGTGTCACTGGGTATATCAGCCACATCCAGGGTAGGTTCCAGGCCTAGGAGTAGGTAGTCAACACAGAACAGAACTCTGTGTGTGTGTGTGTGGGGGGGATTGTGTGTTGTGGTATGTGTGTGTAGTGTATGTGTGTGGAGGGGTGTGTGTGGTGTGTGTATGCTTCTTGTATTTTATTCCTTTTATTGGTTTGTTTGTTTTGATCTTTGCTTTTACTAGGGGGGAGAAAGGAGGGAAGGATGTTTTGTTGAGAGGAGGGGTGAGTGAAGAGAGGGATAGATCATGAAACTGGGTTGGTTGGGAGTTGGGGAGGATCTGGGAGAAGCTGGGGGAGGGAAAATAATACAATCGAAATATTTGATTGTAAAAGTACTGTTTGTTTTTTCAATACAGGTTTTTTTTTTTGTGTAACAGCTCTGGATGTTCTGAAACTCGCTTTGCAGACCAGGCTGGTCTTGAACTCACAGAGATCCATCCGCCTCTGCCTCCTGAGTGCTGGGATTAATGGCATGTGCCATCACCACCCAATTGCAAAAAAAATACTTTTAAGAAAAAGAAAAAAGAAATTAAATGGAAAGATACCATTTATCTTCCAATAAAACAAAGGACTTTCCTTGCCATCACTTATTTATTCAAATGATGCAAAGCTCCAAATGGTTTTTTTACTTTCTTGTAAAAGTTCAATACAGTTAAAAATATTCAAGAAAATAACAAAAAGATTTAATTCTATCTGAGGCAAATTAGTGAAGGAAAAACAGCACCTTGATCTAATCTAGAGGCCATCAATAGGTATTAGCAAAAAAACAGTAGTCATTAAATTCAATTTAAAAGTACTCTAAAACTTAATTATCTTCACTCTCCCTCAGACTAATTACAAAGCTAACTGTATTAATTTTGCATGCTATTTTCCTGATCAAACACTGTCCAGCTGCACAAACCTAACAGAAGCCACTCTGTTGTGTGTGACAGATGGGAATTCTGAGGCTAATCTCTGACACAAAGCAACTTTTGATGTTCACATCTGATAAAAAGCAGAAAGTGCACTAATGACTAAGATCGATGCTTCAGTGCATGGAATTCAATTAGTTCTTCATGTTTCCTCCTAAATAAAGCATCACCTTGAACACATTAGTAGACTGTATTTCTCATATCTCAGATATCCATTGCATAATTTAATAATGACACGATATGGATGATTCAATAAAAAGTAATGATCATTGAACACAGGAACACTTCTATTGCCAGTGATTTTCAGTAAGTTGGATTATAGGCAAAATTGCTGTCAAATGTGGCAACATTAAAGACTTTCCTAAATCTCTATTGACCTCTCTACTGAGCACTGATAGTATCCTTCAGCTTCCTGTCTAACTGATGGGAATGTTGGGTTCATGAGAGTATGGTAAGGTGGAAAGATAGCTGGTTGGAAGCCAAGGGCAACGAGTGAACATGATGTATGGATACCCTGTTACTGTGGTAAGTCATTTCTTAAAGATGAACATGTCAAAGGCCCGATGACCAAATTCACAGATATAGTACCCTGGAGATGGCAGAATTAAAATATTTTAATAGGGGAAAATGATTGGCCCAAATAAAAAAGACGAAGGGTTAGAAAGAAGAGGGAAAGCTATTGCATTAAGCTTGAAACGAAATGTAGTAGGTTGGGCAACATCAAAACATGCTGGATGGGTGGCATGAATATCTACACTATTCCCTTACAGAAAACACTGGGAGTTTGTTGAGAACATTCTAAGACAGACACTGACCAAATGGATGCAGCAAGAAAAACAAACAATTTGAAACCACCAAATTATAGACGAATGGAGGAAGCTACCTATGAGACACCAGATATGAAGGAAGACATCAGATGCAGCAAGGAGACATGACCCTGTAAAAGCCTTTCACAGCATCATTTAAGGACTGCCATAGGGAAGAAGGGGGAGATAGCCCCAGACGATTCATCTTGGAAATCTTGGAACTGGTAAAATACCATGTGTGGCATTAGACCAATCATAAAAACCACCATATAAATGCCAGAGTTCATACTGCCAACATCAATGATACATAAAATCCATTAATAGCCACCATCAGGGGTTGAATTTTAAGGCAGGAAAACGAAGGTCATAATAAAGAATAATCTAACAATTCTACTTCTAACAATTATAGCCAAACTCAAGAGAGAAATGTACTAGAAGCGAATGGCCTGAAGGGTCAACGCCATCTGTGAGGACAATCTCAGAATTTGCCTGTAGATATGGATGCTGAGTATCTGAGCTTCATAGAATCTAATTTCGATTTAAGAGCATTAAGTACAATCAAACAAATTTTTCTCAGCCAATAATAATAATAAGACAATAATGATAGACAGCAAACATTTATAAAACACTGCATAACAGACACTAATCCTGGGCACTTTTGTACAATAAACTGGCCAACTTTCAGTGCAAGCGGATTAAAATAGTGTATTATTATCTTCATTTTTACAGGCAGGAAAACTTCAAAAAAATCTAAAATCAATCAATCCAAGCTTGAAAACAAAATTTTAATAAGCTATAAGAAACAGTTCTGATATATCCTGTTGACTTCTCTTGAGTACATGATAATTATATTCACACTATCTCATATTATTAACATTCTACTTTCTGCTTATATTATTCAAGAGCAATTACAAACTTTTCACCTATGTGAAATACTACAAGGGCAAATTCATTTCCTTTCGAAAGCCAAAAGGCAAGAAAACAGTTAATAATCTTCAAGCGATCATATAATCATTTCTAGGCAAAAATAATTTGGAAAAGAAAGGGTTATAATTAGAACTCTTGTGACTTTTAAAGCCTCATTGAACACAAGCATTAGCTGATCAGCAAAACATGAGAGACTGAACTTGGGCATGTGAGGTCAGCCATTTTCCCAGGAATCTAGAACTGGGAAACTTGGGTGTTTTTCTAAGATACTTACTCATTTTTAGCTCCACAGTGCTTAGTTTATTGTTAGTCTCCAGAGTACACAGGAGAGAAGAAAATACCTGACAAACCTACTGACCTTTTTCCTATTATTTTAGTGTTCGTGAATAACACACTCCCCAAAAGCCTATTGAAAAATAAATATTCGACAGTTTGCCTCCAACTGAAAACTACATGCAAAGTTACTTGTGACTGATTTCAGTCCGATACCATCACAGTTTTCTCACCTGCGGACGACTCCTTCACGTCATCATCTTTAGATTCATCCGTTTCTGTGCTGTCATAGTCACCAGACTGACTAACTGCTTCACAGGGGTGAACTGTCTGCTCATCCATAACTTTAAGTAGTAAGAAGGGAAACAGATTTGTGTAAGTGAAAATATTAAGACATGGTTAGGAAGGAAAAACTTAACCAAGTACCAAAAGAAATTCTACATTCATAAAGTAACACTGCTTAGTAACAAAACTGGGAGTGGTGTCTGTGGATACTGGAGAGTATAAAACCAAATAAATCTGTTAAGATTACATATTTACCAGAAAAAAATTACATATGAATTTAAAGCAAAATACACAGATTTAATCGACCAATTACAAGTTACACACCTGGGAGGTGATTCCCAACATTATTTGTCTTGAAGTCAACTTTCATCTAGTAAAAATGTAAGCAGCATTTACATTATACTCTTAAGAATTTAAATCTAGGTGCCGGATACATGACTAAGAGCAAAGAGCACACACTGCTCTTGCTGAGGACTCAGGTCTGGTCCTCAGCATCCACACTGGGCAGCTCCCAACTGCCTGCTAACTCCATCCCAGAGGATCCAATGCCCCTCGGGCACCTGTGCTTCCAAACACACACCCACACACAGATACACACGCATACACAGAATTAAAAATAGGAAGCAACCCTCTTAAAATTCAGATACAGATTTACACATTCATAAACATAAACCACATTAAGAAATCAATGCTAAGAAGCTATTGTCTCTATTATCGGCAGCTACAGGGTTGAGTTTAAGAATTAAAGAGAAGCCAAAAAAGTAAGAAGATTGAATTTTTCAGACTTGTTTTATAAGCTATTATTCTACTCAAGTTGGGATGGAAATACTGCAACTTAATTTACTTCTGAGATCTGATTTTCTGAGTCATTGCTATGCTGATAGCACCGCTGAAAGGGTACACAGGACTAAGTTCAAATTTCCCACTAGCAAACTTATTGTCTTCTACCATGAGACTTTTTTTTTTTAACGTGTACCGAATCCGAGCATTATGCACACTGGTTATGCTTGCAGCGGGGATGTTGCCGGCCTCTTTGAAGCTAATTGTGTACCTTTTCCAGCTTCTTCAATGACTTGCCTCACTGCCTTCTTGAGACTGTTGGCACGCAGCATTATTTCCCGGGGTTTCACGCATTTCTGGGAGGAGGGTTTGGCAACGTCATTCACGAGCTGGTCCTTGCTTTCAGCTAAGGACTCTTCACTGGAGGACTCCACGGCATCCTCCTCGGGGATTGCAGGGCCGACCCCTGGGGGCACCCGACTGGCCTGAGCGTCTGCGTGCAGGGCTTGTAGCAGCTGTTCGAGCTTCTCATTTAGGACTGAGCACTAGGAAAACCAACAGAACATCAATGACAGCAACAAGAAAGTACACAAACAGCAGCAACAGTAATGAGGGAGAAATTCAAACACAGGCTAGTAGACAAAATATAAGATGTGTTTTTATGTAAGATAAATCTGGAATGTTTTTAATTACTGGCGATGAAAACACCAACATTCAAGTAGCTATGGTATTTTCTTCTGTAGATGTTTTGGGTGGAGGATATATCCATTTTCAACTTAGTGAAGACAAAAAATGATCTTTTTTGAGTGGCTCTTAAGGTCCAGAAATGCTTACTATTAAGTGACCGATAAAGACTTACTGTATAAAAGACTGAAAGCAGAAGTCTGACTGCTATCTCTTGATTCATACTTCTGGATCGCTCAAAATCTCTCTCAGGGTTTAAAGTCTTTTCAGAACAATATTTTATGTACATGAGAGTTTTGTTAGAATGCATGAATGCACACCGTGCGTGTGTGTGTGTGTGTGTGTGTGTGTGTGTTACCATGAAGCCAGAAGGGGGTCTCAGGTCCCTTGGGACAGATGTCACAGATGGTTGGGAGCTGCCATGTAGGTGCTTAATACCAAACCTGGGTCTTCTGCAAGAGCAGCAAGTACTTATGACCTCTGAGCCACCTCGCTGGGCTCCACAGGTTCAAATCCTTACAACCTATGTCAAACTGTTACTCTTCCTTAGAATGCAACCAATACTAAGTTGAAAGAGATATAGTACACAAAACACCAGGCTTTGTTTAAAGTCATTGACTTGGGGGGGGCACCCATTTTAATTTCAGGAGCTGCAGGCATGGCTGAGCTGAAGCTCTGTAAGTGCCAAGAGCACTATGAGGCCCCAGGAAGAGCAAGAAGGAAAACGTACGGGAATAAACAGGAAGGGGGGTTTCAGAAAGAAACACAGGTACAGAGGTCTTCTGTTTCTCCTGTTTTTCTACGGGTAAAGAGACATTTGGGATCAAAACTGTTACTGTACCTTCGGTCTTCACAGAACTCTTGGTCTATCCCCTTTCTTTCTCTGTCTTTTATGAAAAGCCAAGGCAAGACCACAGTAGGACTTCAGAAGCAAACGTGTGGCTAAGAGAGAATTCTCACCTACTGAAACTCTCCACAGGGATGGAAATGATCTGAATCCCACAAGGTTTATTTCAGTGCTGTTGTCATTGATACACAAGAAGGCTAGTGGATTTGATGGTTAATTTTGTATCCTGCCACTTTGCTGGAAGTATTTATCAGCTCTGAGAGTATTTTGGTAGCGTCCTTAGAGTCTCATGTAAAGAATCACAACATCAGGCTGGAGAGGTGGTTCTGTGGTTACAAGCACTGGCTGCTCTCTCAGAGGTCTTGAGTTCAATTCCCAGCAATCTCACAGTGGCTCACAACCCTAATGGGATCTGGTACCCTCTTCTGGCATGCAGGCATACATGCAAATCATATGTGTGTGTGTGTGTGTGTGTACATATATATGTGTGTATATTTACATAAATAAATAAACATTTTTTAAAAAAAGAATCCTACCACCTATGCATTGGGACTGTGAGAGGGACAGGTACATCTACCCCACCCCAAGCCCCAAGGTTTGGGGAACATGGCTGAAGAAGTGGGCAGAAAGAATATAAGAGATTTAAGATAGGGAGGACTGATGTGGCTTCCAGACATGACATGGCTGTTACAAAAATGAACTCAGCAGCTGTGGTCACCTACACAAGACCTGCAAAAAGCAATAGTTAAATATTCCAGCACTGAGGCCAGGAGGGCTCTGGAGGTCCCACCCCTGGGCTAGGGAGTTATCAGCAGCTGGTGATTCCTTGGTGGGGAGAGTTGTCTTTATGACTGTGGCCATGGATGGACTTCCCCAGGCCACAGTGTATGACCTCACCCCCGCATCCTCAGGAGCAGCACTAACCTGATTCTGTGGGTTAAAAAGCTAATTATGAAAGGACAGGAAGACAGAGAGGTGGTGGGGATGAGGGTCCCGAGGGGAATGAGGGGTGGATATGATCAAGATGCAGTGCATATGGGTATAACATTTTCAAAGATTAAATAAAATTTAAAGAAAAAAGTTTGTTTCCACTTTCTTTTTCTTCCACTCAACCCATTAGCTACAGCATGAACTGAAGGGGGAGAAATCCTTCCTGAGCCAAAACTATCCAAACTTTATGTAAAAAGGCCCTCTCGTGAACCTGAGCAGTAAAGACGCTGGCCTGTAAAGTCAGTGTGCTGTTCTCAGAAAGTTCACAGAGGGGGAAGAAGTCTGTCATGGAAGAAACAGAACTTTGAAGGAGACAAGGACTGGCACAGAGAGGAAGGAGGACTCCTGCTGGGAGGGTGCTGGACACTAAATCTTGTCTGACATGGAGAGCCAGGCCTCACCCAACAGGACCACTGGTCCCACGGTATCTCCCTGTCAGGTTGACAGCGCGTCCCTCTACCATGTCAATTGCTGTGAAAGGGATATGAATCATAAAATTTGGTTTGCTGAATCCTCTCCAGCAATGCAGCTTTTATGCGTGTTAAAGGATAGCCATAAACCAGAAGGTGTTTTTGTAAATTCTCATATCTAACTTAAAAAATCATTTTTAAGCTAGTTTGGCAAGAGCACACAGAGGTAGTTTTTAAAGGCACAGCGCAACGCTCATGACGTCAACCAACAACGTCCATGCCCATCATGTGTTCCCCTTACTTTACTGGCCACGGCTTCGGCTACTACTGCGTTTTCCAGTGTTTTGTCCTGTGCCTTCTCCACTTTGGCCACGAAGTCCCTCACAGTTTCACAGAGGATCCTTTGAGGAAGAGAAATCACACAGTTCAGTCAGTGTGCTCTCATGTACAAACATTTGTAAGTGAGCTACAAGGAGGCAAACTCAAAATACCCAGGATCATTTTTACATAAGACTACACTTCCATCTGTGTTAATATAGCTCAGATACAGTTAGGACTTCCTAAGTGAAAAGGGATACACAAATAAGCCTCATTCTCCATACTTACGGTACAACTGCAGTGAACCGTTCACGCTAAATAAGCCTTACAAGTAATACTTTCAGATTCCCTAAGAATAATGCAGTATCTCCCACAGCTTAGGTGCTTTTCTTCGTGTAGAACAGACAGACACAAGTTCAGGATCTACTGGATCTGCTAGTCAGCAAGGGGACAGCTCAGTAGCACATTGCTCCTGAAGAGGAACAAGCTTGTGTACTGTTACCAACCAATCAGACACTCGAATTATGTTCTCTGTAAACCCATCCATTTTCTCCCCTTAAGATAACCAATACAATAACACATAAGCCTAACCCAATTGAGATCTCATTAGTGTCAGCAATATACAGTTTACTTGTTTGTTTCTTTTAATTACATTTGGTATCTTTGCAAAATAAATCATCTAAAAGAAAAAAATAGAGGCATAACATATCTGCCTCTCAAAAAGCTGCATAGAAAAAAATGACCAGCAAAATGGCATATGCATAGGTTTGTTTTGGCAACATGTGTACACTGATAGAAACATCTTGAATGTAAAGCATTTCTATCACTGATAGAAATTAAAGAATTTAAGGAAAAAGATAAAGATGTTCCAGTAGGTTTTTTTTTTCTGTTAAGTTTACAACTTTCTCTGGTAAGTAATAATGGCAGCTTCCAGATGCTTCAATATTACAAAAATCAAACAATGCAAATAGAACAGGCTATTGGTATATGCGTACACACCTACATATACTCCAAGCCTTTGAACTGGTCATCTAGGCGCATTATTGCTAACAATTTTTGTTTTATTTGTTGCCTAGTGGTTAGATTCGCTAGCCATCTATCCCTCGATCTGCTTCCTGATGTGAGTAACAGAACCCAGGCCTCACACATGTTAAGCAAACATTCAACCACTGAGTTACAGGCACGATTCTCTTGACATTGGCTGACATTTCAAATTTCAGTTTCTGTTCTCTATTTATTTTTAAGATTAAAAAATATGATTGTGTTGCTTGCACATATGTATGTACATGTACAACATCCATGTGGTGACCAAGGAGTAGAGAAGAAGGTGTCAGACCCCCAGGACTGGAGTTACAGGTGGTTGTGAGCTGTGGTGTGGGAGCTGGGAGCCAAACTAGGGAGTCCTCTGCAAGAGCAACAGACTCTTAAATGTTGAGCCATCGCTCCATCCCCTTAAATTTGAATTTTTAAGGGAATTAAGAGATTGTAGCTTACCATTTATTAGAGACTCGTCCATGCACTCCCCATACAATTATTAGTCTTTGTTAATCTATAATATGCTTCTATAGAACTTCTTGAAACATGATGCCAGGGTACCATGACATTTCTTGTACAAGAAGCTGAAGGAAAAGCCTGATCCTCTATAGCTTGGGTCTAGAGGGCCGATGCACTGGTGTGCAAGTTAGAAGAGCGGCTGGTACTGAAACTGTGGGACTAGTCAGAAGAAATATTCTGCCTTGTGCTCCCGTGGTTCCACACTACAAAAGGAATCAGGGCTGTTTCGATTCTGGAGGAATGAACTGAGCTAAGCAGTGAGTTTAGAGTCTCCATAGTGAAACCTAAATAAGGTGGGCCAAGTGTGTCAGTCTGCCATCTTATCTACTTGATGCAGGAGGAGTCTAGCTTCGAAGACTGCCCGCCCGGAATACAGTGAGTTCCAGGCAGTGTCCCTTTAAGCTTTCTACAGACATACATCTGATCACAGAGCAAGGCTGGCAAAATCGAGTATCTACTGAGGCCAGGGAAGTAATAGGGGAGTTGAACCCAGGACGAGAGAGGCACAACAAGTGCCCCAAGGCCTGAGCAATCTGAAAATGTCTCCATTTCTGGAAGTAACACAATTCACTGAACAACCACAGAGCAGCCGGCAGCTCTGTCCAGTACGCTACCCATCTCTCTCTCCGTCAGCCACAGTGGTCCACTGCCTGAAGCCATTTCCCTTTCCTCCTGTCCATGCTGGGTCCTGTTCCCTGGGGATACGTCTGCAAAAGCAGTTGTTCCTACATTTGCAGTCCCATTAGAAGAAAACTTGTTCGTAGTGACCTATTTTATGTTTCTTCTTCACTACAAATTAGTATGTAATAAACAAAAATCTGCATTTTCCTTCTCGGTTTCTACTGTCTTCTGTCCCTCTGCCCCATCTTTTCCCTTCACTTCCTGCATAATGGTAATATATTCACTGAGCAGGTTCTTAAAACGCATTCCATCACCTGTGAGTTGAATATTTCAGCTGGCTCCATCCCCTTCCCCAGCTGACCTTCTCATGATGCAAGTATCGGATACTTCAGAAGTAAATTCGAAATTCCACATTTGGGATAACAACATTATGAAGCTTTGGTTCCATGTATGGAATTAACTTAACTAAAATCTGATAACTTTAAACTAAAATATAATTATGTGATTTAAATATACTGAGAAATGTCATTTTGAAGAATCTTGTTATTTTCCTTTTAGTGATGTAATAAGCAGATGCTAAATACAAATGGGGGGAACTAATAAATTATAATGAGATAGGATTTCCATGTTATAATTAATCATTGATACTTTCCAAATAGACATTTAAACTCTAAATACCTTTTATACTTTCCTGAAAAAAAAAAAACCTTTCAAAAGCAGCAGCAAAATACACTGCCTCTGAAGGGTCTCCATGCAGATACTTGATGTGATGAGAAAATCAAGTTCAAATTATCGTATTTAATCCTTTAAGCTACTTAACATATATTACTAAATAAAACTACCAGAGATGGCGTCACAGCCACGAAACACCCTTCCCTTCCAAGTTCCCACGGAGCTGTACTTTCTTTGCGTCAGCCCCACAACTCACTTGGCAGACGATATGACCACCGCATGTTCGTCAGAATTGAGGATCTTCGTAAGGTGACTGGCAACCGAGTCCTCATAAATCGTCATCTGGAAAAGAAAACCCTATATATATAGATGACTGCTGCTGGCGTCTTTACAACCCAGTTATGACTGCTTCAGAGATGTGCTGTTCGTACCGTACAAGGCTGTCATGAAAAGTGGGGGAGTCATTATGCAAAAAGTGTGGGGGGTAAAGACTGTCATGAAAAGTGAGGGGTCATTGTACAAAAAGTGTGTGTGTTGGGGGGTCATTATGCAAAAAGTTTGGGTAGGGGGGTGGTCATTATGCAAAAGGAAACTTCCCCTGACTCCTATTTTCAGGTTCTGGAGTTCTTAACACTTTTAGAAAATCCAATAGAACTCCATCAATTGTATTGAAATTATATATAAATGAATTACATATAAATATAGCCTGACTATAAGAAGCATTATTTAGAATGAATAGAGTAAAAGCCAGACTAATGCATTTAAGTTATAGACAAAGACCTAGAAATCCAAGTAGAATGACCCAGTGATTGACATTCCGTTTCCTCACGAACCTGGAGAAGATCAACTGAAACCACACACAAAAGAGTTAAAAAGCAAACAGCAGCAAGCAGGAGCCTGACAACTGGCGCAGCATGAGGGCGTTAAAAAGCTCGTCTACATAAAAACTGATAGGTCCTAGGAGGGTGCAGGACATTGTCTGCTAGAGCTGAACACAGGCCTAACACTAGAGGACCGAGAAACTCAAGTCCTATGTAGTAGACTCCCCAGGGAAACAGATGTGTGCTCACCAAACGACAGGAACTAGATGAGACGTTCGCATGGTGTGAATATAATGTGTTTGTCCCATGGAAATACTACTGGACACGGGACACTGAAACCTGTGTGTCCATGGAAATACCACAGGACATGGGACACTGAAATATGTGTGTCCATGGAAATACCACAGGACATGGGACACTGAAACATGTGTGTCCCATGGAAATACCACAGGACACGGAACAGTGAAACATGTGTGTCCATGGAAATACCACAGGACACGGAACAGTGAAACATGTGTGTCCATGGAAATACCACAGGACATGGGACACTGAAACCTGTGTGTCCATGGAAATACCACAGGACATGGGACACTGAAATATGTGTGTCCATGGAAATACCACAGGACATGGGACACTGAAACATGTGTGTCCCATGGAAATACTACCAGACACAGGACACTAAAACATGTGTGTCCATGGAAATACCACAGGACACGGGACACTGAAACTTGTGTATCCATGGAAATACCACAGGACACAGGACACTGAAACATGTGTGTCCATGGAAATACCACAGGACACAGGACACTGAAACTTGTGTGTCCCATGGAAATACCACAGGACACGGAACAGTGAAACATGTGTGTCCATGGAAATACTACCGGACACAGGACACTGAAGCATGTGTGTCCATGGAACCGGACACGGGACACTGAAACTTGTGTGTCCCATGGAAATACTAAAGGACACAGGACATTGAAACGTGTGTCCCATGGAAATGCCATAGAACACAGGACACTGAAACATGTTTGTCCATGGTAACATGACACGGGGAGGGAAAGGGGCACAAGTGTGCCACAGTACAGATGAATCTGACAAGCACTGGGTAGAAGGAGGCAAAGCAAAAAGCACACAAAACGATTTCTATCTTATATTCTATGTCTCCATTTTCATAAACCACGCAGAATTAGTGTAAGTTGTGGTCAGGACAGTGGTCATTCATGAGAAATGTGGGGCTCGGGGGTTTTACAAGGGCAGGAGAGGGGCTTATCGAGGCACAGAAATGGTGTCTTGGGATCTGGCTGTTAGTTACATACAGCTTGTCTAATTTGTGAAAATGTTCCAGGCTGTACATCTAAGATATGCACACTTTTCTGCCTATGTATATCACTTCAGTAAAAAAGGTTTTTAAAAATTCAATTGTGGAGCCATGCAATCTTGTAAGCAACCATAAAATTATACTTCTGAAACACACTACATTCCCAATTGCCCCATATTTTCTTTTCTACTGAACTCAAACCTTAACATCATATTGAAAGAGCGCATCTTCCTGATATATAAAAATGTGCATGCTATCTAAACAGCCTCATGCACAGAGGTTTCTGCCTAACGTTTTCATCAAGTGCATCCATGTCATAAACCAGAATTTTCCAATAGAAATGGTGGCCCCATTCAGTCTGGTCCCCAATGGTCCCTTACCTTGTTCAGACATCTCACTCTCTTTTGCCCGTTTGCTCAGAAATAACTGAAGTTTCAGTAAATATTTTCCTCCATAATGCCACTCTGACTGGCATCTTCTCAAAAAAAAATATGATTTTAAATTTATAGTCAAGTCCAACCATTGGTGGTAGCTAATTTGCAGTTTCTACCTCACCTCCTTCAAATGCAGGTCACACCCAGAAAAGCAATTTCATGCCACAGGTCTCCCAAGTTACATACATAATATTGCCCCAACCCTCTAATCATCTGATTTAAACACAAGAATCGGTATCATTAAAGATCAGAACAGTGGAAACACATTTTTTAAAAATGTAAAATAGGGCAATATTCTTCAACAATCAACTTATTCTCTTCACTGCTGAGTGGATAATACATGACATGGCCAGTAATGCTATGAGAAAATATATTAATTAATTTAGTAATTATTATCATTTGATTAATGCTACTTGAAGCTTATATTTATTTGTTCATTAAAGATACTCAAAGACAAAAATATAACTCTTTCTGAAGAGAGATAGTGCATGGCCTTCCAGCCGGGAGTACTGGACGTGGGTGGGACCGTGGATGGCACATGGGTGGGACGGGTTTACTGGCGCTGCACTAACACCTGCTAATCAAGCAGGTCCTCATGACCGATGCAGACAACGATGACGAATGAATGCTCACCAGAGGCTGCTAGCATCCTGAGTCGTGAGGATAGGACCTGGCATGCCTGGTGCTTTACACAGATCTGCATCGTTAAATCCTCACTGCACTGTGGCCCATGTTACAGACAACGTGGTGAAGACCACGAAGGTCAGCCACTAAGGGTTCATGGTCACAGAAATGTTCTAACCTGGATTCTCAGGACTCTTTACTCTGGGAGAGAAGCCTGGAGGCAGTCAGGGACACCATAAAATAAACACGCCACCACTGCCATCTCCCCTGTCCCCAGGATACCCCATTTCAAATGGTCCGTAGACAAAGGATTAGTCTTACAAAAAACCCTTCAGATGCTTCTGCGGGTTCAGGAAGCAGAGACGTCTTTGCTGGCAATTTGAGTTCGTACGTCATTATACTCCACCTGAAAAGAGAAAAATCCTTTGGTCTGAAATTTCTTTAAATCTTAATGAACTATTTTCATCTCGTATACATACATACATACATACACACACACACACAAACACATTTGTGGCCTACAGTTTTATTCTATCTTAAACCAAGGATGAGACTGAAACAAACCTGTGATAATCCCATAAACACTGGATTTATCTGGATTCATATGATTTCCACATTCTACCATTTCTCCAATTAGCAGCACCCAAACATTCCAACACCAGGTCACAGCAGGAAAAGCTGGTCATCCCATGACTTACCACCCTTTAAAAAATTGTTTCTATTTTGTGTTCATTGATGTTTTGCCTACAAGTATGTCTACAAGAAGCCCTGGAACTGGAATTACAGACAGTTGTGAACAGCCATGTGGGTGCAGGGAATCAAACCCAGGTCCTCTGGAAGAGCAGCCCACCTCTCCAGCACCAACTTACTGCTCTTGATGCAATGCATTCCAGCTTTTTCCTTTCTCTTCTACTTTGTAAATAAGGTTCATTGTAAAGTACTAACTAAATTATGTTATTAATGAGCCAAAGGTCTAAAATAATATCTTAGATTTAATAAATTCATATTACCTACTAAAATAAACCATTTCATATTTAGCAACTGCTCCTGGAAAAAGGACATGAGTGACGGAGTGAGTGTATGTGGAGGGGGAGAAGGAGAGAGGGAGAGAGGGAGAGGGAGAGAGGGAGAGAGAGATATGAAAATGAGGTAAACACTCCTTAATTCAAGAAACTGTAATATAAACATGAGATGGAAGGAAATTAGTTATAGAAATAATACTTAATTCAAGAAAACATATTTCAGTTATTAGTAAGTTATTACTAAGTCTCACTAAGTAATAATTCAAAAAGTTGGATCATTAGGAAAAGCCATCAATGGGATAATTCCAGATTAATATCTAAAACAATTCTAATTTGGGGGAAATAATGGGGTTAGGACATTATTACAGTTTAACAAGATGAGAGATAAGGGTTTTTATAGATACAAAGCATTATAAAAGCAGTATTACAACACAAGAATTTTATAAAGAGCATGCACAGCCAATGATGGAAGCTACAGACAATTCCAAAACTTGCGGCTCATACACTAGTAGATCCCAGAGTATGGTTCAGACTAATGAGAGTAAGTCTTCTCATATAAACCCCAATTTCCAAACTTCCCCAATAGACTTATGTTACTTAGACTACGTGAACTAAACTGTTACTTGTGGCTACCTTTCATCTCTCGACATGAAGACATAAACAGGAGCTGGACTCTAGCACCTGCTGGGGAAAAGCACAAGGCTAGACTTTGGATCCTAGAGCCTACCTACACACTGGTGGGAGCGCTGGCCTGCGCATGGCTCCAACCTAAGAAGACAAGAGCTGGCTAGCACGAGTAGCTATCTCAGCCAGCTCTGGGTTTAAATGGAAGAACGAGCAAGGGTGACTTCCAGTATCAACCTCAGGGCTTCGTATGTGCAGGCATACACACACACAAAAAAAATTACAAATAAAATTATATTCATATAATTTTCCACCCATCCATGCAAATATATATATTTTTATGCTGAACATCTTAAAGTAAAAGGCAGGTTCTACAAGGGTGAACAGGCTTCCAAATGAAGCTCATGTGTTCACACAGAAATAGAAATCACACAAGTATGGGTTATCTAAGCAAATAAGTAAGAGAAAACTGCAATGAGAAACT
Organism: Bramus lutescens; assembly: GCA_001685075.1. Classification (NCBI taxonomy): domain Eukaryota; kingdom Metazoa; phylum Chordata; class Mammalia; order Rodentia; family Cricetidae; genus Bramus; species Bramus lutescens. The sequence continues at coordinate 171,173 of LOEQ01000475.1, read as the reverse complement.
TTACAAAGCTGAGCTACTTGAAGCTAAACTACTTCTCTGGTCAGAAGACAAGCAGGAAAGGATTCTGCCCCAAACCACAGCCTTCCAAGCTGCATCTCCCTCCTGGATAGGCAGGGAACTCCTAGGGAAGAGGGAGAAGTGGTAGCAAGATAAGAAGAGTGGAGCTGAGGTGAGCACCAGCCCTGGTGACAAGATGCTCTGGGCTACGCTAGGACCCGCGTGCTGTGAGGGAGACTGAACCTGACTGGGAACCTGAGTCTGGACTCTGTTAACCACCAGCCTGACTGCCTACTGGCTATGTGACTCTGACCAGGTCAAGAACAGAGATGGCAATATGAGCTCATTTGGGACTGCAGAGAAGGCAGCATGGAATGAGTGCAACAGAATGCCAGGCAAACAAGCTGTTCCTACTCCCACCGTCTCCAGAAGTTGGTGTCTTTGTACAACAGTCATAATGATGCATTTCTAAACCAAGTCACAGTACAGCTCCAAAGATCCAATAAACATTAATGAAAAGCCTAAAGAACGCAGAATATTAAATTGATTTTTTCATCCCTTTTCTATGGGACTAGGGTCACCTGTTTTACATAAAGTCACAAAGAAAACGAAATGATTCTAAGCTCCTCACCTTTGCTCTATTGGTTTAGGCATGCCAGCGGATATCAAGAACTTTAGCCACAGGGGTGCTATTTCTCGGCTTACCACTTGGGGGAGTGAATTTCTAGGGCCTTTCTTAGGCCCCATCAGGACTGCCCTTTAAATCTGTCTCATAGAAGACGCATTTAAAATCCTCTGTGCTGTGGCTGGTCCGATGGCTCAGTGAGTAAAGATGCTGGCGCTAAGACAGATGACCTGAATTAGAGCCACAAGATCCACATGGTTCAAGGAGAGAACCAATTCTGGAAAGATCTCTACACTCTCAATTGGCAAATGCAGGAACATGCACACAATTAAATATTTAAAAAAGAAAATCATTAGCAGGTACTCTGAGTTGTTCAGTAAGCAAAGTGTTGGACCATTTAGGACATTCCTTTTGGGTACGCTCTCTCTCTCTCAAGCTGATTTTTATTTAATTTAAAACCTTCTTTCCCCTCAGTTTTATTCAGATTAAAAACTACCAAATACTATGTATTTATGACACAGAGCTGTTGTTTTGATGTACACAAATCTCACGAAGTCACCACAACACCTGAGCGATTTAACTGACCAGCACCACACTGTTATGCCTCCTTTCTGTTTCTCTGTGTGTATATATGAAGTGTGAGTGCATGTCTGTGCGTGTTCACGGTGTGAGCTCAAGCAGGCACATGTCAGAACCTGTGTGTGGACATCTGGGAACAACTCCGTGCGTTGGTCCTCTTTTTCCACCTGGTGGGAAACTGGGTCTCCTGTTCGCAGCAGTATATGCCAGGCTGGCTACCCTGGCATCTTCTGAGGCCGCTCCCATCCATCTCCCGTTACGTCACAGGGAGTGCTGGGATCACACGCGTGCCACTTCACTAGGCTTTGAACGGGTTCTGGGGAACGAAAGCGCTTGAGCCACTGAGCCCCTTCCCCAGTCCCCACCTCTTTTGATTATTCCTTCTTCTCTTCCTCCCTCCCTCCTTCCCCTCCTTTCTTCCTTTGGAATCTTCAGACTTTTAAGGATTAGAGATTCTGAATCGAGCCCCAGTTCAGATTATAAATCATCACGGCTCAACCCAACTGAGTGTCACCTTCATGTGATTTTGGATAAACATAGGCTAAGGTTCTACTGCCCAGCTCTAGTTTTCAAGATGTTCTCAGCAAAGGAATCCAGCATTACAGCACAGGCAAGTATTACACGGTCTAACAGACAAGGTTACTGTGCTGAGGTTATCGCTCATCCTAGGATAATTGCATCTTTTTGATTGGTGACTCCCTGATGCGATTTTGTTTTCAGGAAGAGTTCCACAGATGGCTAATCCTATCAAAGTTGTTCTGATTCATGCGAGCTCAAGTCTGTAATGATATTTTTGTATTTGTCTTGAGCTCTTGGGGGTGGGGTAATTACGGCTTACTGAATCTTCTTGTTCCCTGAACCCAAATTCTAAGTGCCTTCACCACAGAAATCAGGCGACAAACACTGTGATTTCTGTTTTAAACATGGCTGTTCAGAGAGGGGAGGGGGAGGATAAGAGGGGAGGGGATCAAGGACAATGTAAATACAGTGACAAGTCCTTCATCTTCACATGTTCCAAATCCGCCCCCTCCTCCCTTTGCTCAACCCTGCTCCCTCACAGGGCAAGAGCTGTATCCCCAGCCTGGGCAGGACTCTTTTATCTTTTCAGTATCCCATTATTGGATGAATTAACTCAGAGGAGACCCTAGAGAAAAACTGAAGTTGACAATGCTTTGTTTAGTTTCTCAAACCACAAGATGGTGGGTCTTACTATTTCATTCATTAGAAGCCCTGGCTGCAAACATTTGAGCTTTCTGACTTGAACACTGATTAAAAGTGACTGGCATCCCTGGGCATGGTGGTACACTTCTATAAACCTGGCACTCAGGGACGATGGAACAGAAGATATCAAGTTTGAGGTCAGGCTGAGCTGCAGAGTGAGATCCTATCCCCAAACCACACCAAAACAAAGATTAGTGACTCCGTAATATTTACATTTAAAATAATGAATTTACCGGAACCATTTTTCAGGGGTGTTTTTGGAGGGGGCATTCATTCAAAAGCATCTTTCATTGAGTGTCTACTTTGTATAGGTTTGATTCAAGATCTCAGTGATCAAGAAACAAGACCTGGAAATTTGGACTTTCAGACTTAGAGTTAGTGAAATTGAAAGTATACCTGTCCAACATTTTGGTACTGGCTCTTTCCAGCTTCTCTAGTATCTGAGGAAGTTGGGTGTCATCATCATAGGAACCACCCCAGCCAAGAACTCGAGCAAGGTCATTGCCTGTACCCAAAGGCAAGACCCCAAGCTGGCACTGCAAAAGAATGCAACCATGATACTTTGAGAGAAGTTGGGGAACAAGGACCTGGGGTTCAAGGCCAGCTTAAGATACCCCACCCCGGCCCTGTCTTAAGCACCCCAGAGAACACTTACCTGTTTGTTCAAGTTTAGTTTATCGATCTCTGACAAAACCCAGCCTACACTTCCATCTCCTCCACAGACAAGAATCCGGAAGTTGTCAAACTTCTGAAATAACCTTAAGCTGAAAGTGAAATGTCTGTTTTTAGTGTAAGTACATAAAAAACCCTTTCTCCAACTACTGCCCACTTTACATTCTCTATTATCCACATTCATTTAAATATAAGAAATATATAAATATATAACAGCTAACTTGACTGCAATAGTTAACTCAAGAAATGAATTTTAAAAAGGAATTATAAGCAGAAATAGAGATAAATTAGAAGGGGAAAGAAAAAAACAAAAGAGCAACAGTGAAGCAGAGCCAGGAACGAGAATGAAGGCAAAGTGTAGGGAAGTGGCATTTCAGGACATTACAAACAAGGGAGGAGCATCTCAGGGCTGTGGGGGACACTGAGGCCGTAACTAAAGATATCTGCAGCCCTCACCAATGCAGGCTCCCAGCATCCTCCACTCTCCTGGTCTCAGCCCTTCTTTCGTTTCTATCCCCCTTCGTGTCAACCCTGTCCCTTGGAAAAACCTCAGGTCCTGTGCAACAGTCGCACACGGAGAGAAGCTCAAAGGCTGAGAGAGTGAAAGGCCCCTTCATGAGAAGACACAGTATCACCTCCACAGAAATTTTATGCAGAAAGGGGGTGACGTATCCCAAGGCATATTCCCTCTAACGAAAATGCCAGGTAGTCTGCATTTGTTTTGGGACATTAAGTTATACAACATCACAGGAAACTGAAAAGACAGTCAACTAAAGTCCCTTACCACGTATCTGATGTCAGCCCGAGATCCTTCAGGTGCTCCCCTGAGGTGCCAGACAGCCCCCTTTGGTTACATCACCGACTGTGAGTATTGGTAGGAATCAACACTAGTTTCCACAAAGGTGATTCTCTGAGATCAGCTTGCACTTTACATCTACGCAAGTTTACCGTCCCTAATGCGATGTATTTGTCTGATGCAAGATACACGCTTGCAATATTGTTATACACATTTTAGAATTTGGAAGTTTTGATAACAAATTTGTAAACAGACAGAAGGAAGTTTAGTAACATCAGAACGGTTGCATTAAATATGATTTAGGGAACACATCTTTAATCACAAGAGCTCAAGAGGGAGAGACATGTCATTCCCTGTGAGGCCAGTCTAGTCTATATACAGCCCCAGGTCAGCCAGGGCCTCATAGTTCTGTCTCAACAACAGCAAAAAGAAAAAAAAAACCCAGAAACAAATAATTAGAACTTTAAGCTAGGGGCGTGGCTTAATGATGAGGACGTCCCTAGGATGTCTACATCTATAGGTTCAAGGACATGCACCAGGCAAAAAGAACAACATGAAAACAAAACTTGACAAAGCTCAATGAAGGAAGGAAAAAAGGAAGGAAGGGAGGGAGGGAGGGAAACCAAGAGATGGCCAGTGAAAACTGTAATTTCCTGGGGGTTTTGTTTGTTTTGTTTTGAAACAAGGTTTCTCTATGAAGCCATGGCTGTCCTGAAACTCTCTCTGTAGACCAAGCTGGCCTTGAACTCACAGAGATCCGCCTGCCTTTGCCTCCCGAATGCTGGGATTAAAGGTGTGTGCCACCAGGGCCCGATTTGAAAACAGAAATTTTCATGGGGAGAAGGATAAGAGACATCTCATGCTCAGACCATATTTTACCCAAGTAAGATTTATCATTAGTGAATTACCCTAAGTGAGGCCCTCCGTTCATTAAGTCAAACACCTGTGCAGGGTTGAGCAGCTGTTTAAAGCGACGAAGGAACTTTACTCCCTGGTTATCTCCACTCTTAGAGTTGACGAACACCAAGAGAGGGCTGACACAGAACGAAAAGGTCGCTCGACAGAAACCTGAAAAACAAACCCAGGACATGATTAGTATGTACATCTTTCCCTCTTAAATTATTAACAGACATTTAGAAAAAGGATGAGAAAAGGGCAAAAATTGCCGGCACATCATTATAATCTAATCCCCCAAGGGAGCTAAGGTTACTATTTGCATCCAACAATATAAAACTCACATTTTAGAATATGCTCTGCAGTGGGGGAAAAAAATCACATCAAAGACAATAAATACCTCAATCACAAAGTATTTGAAATAGACCACCAACCTTACTAATTATTTGTAAGAAAAACAAATCTAGACTATGGGTTCCCATCTGTTGTCAAATAATCCATGTTCCTGCTTGGTATTTTCTAATATTCCAACTGTTCTTGGCAGAGGCCTGAGAAAACACTTTCAAATTTATAGTAAAGAGAAGATATATCCAGGGTGGGAGGATTATCAAGAGGCCAACCTCTAAGCTTTACCTCCATACATGCAAACATATCAAAAGTCTGTGCATGAAGCAGAGGCTGAAACAACATACTGCAGAAGCCATCTGTAAGGCGGCTTGCAGAAAAGGAAGTAATGAATGCTCTAGTCCAGAGCTAGTGATGTTAGGAAGTTTCCGCAGCACTGACGGTCAGGCCTTGTCAGACTCTGGACAAAGCAACGCATTCAGAGGACTACAAAGTCCTTCAGGGAAATTATAGGAGAGCCAATGTTAATAGTAACCCATGCTAATGGGCAGTTTCAATTATAATGAGAGAACACATGCAGATTAATATTTTAGTACTAATAATAAGTAATCTTCCTTCATCCATTGGGATGCAAAACAAAAATCTAAAAGTCTTATGTATGGTGATCTGGCTAATGTGTTAGTGGTTGCACTACAACTTTCATTTCAAAATATCTGTCTGGGCCGGGGCTGGAGCTGAGTGGCTGGACACATGCCTAGCTCTTCAAGAGCCCGGTTTCATACCCAGCATCACAAAAATTAATTAATTAGTTAAGCAACCAAATATACCTTTCAGCATTTCTAAAAACTGACCAGAATAGCAAATTACAGTTTATTTACCATAGAAAATGAAATCAACACTAAATATGCCAGGCATACACATACTTACACCACTGCTACGTACCATCAGAATCTGTGCTATTTAGTGCAATCGGAGGGATGACAGATACTTTACACTGGCCAAGGGGACAGACGGGATGGTACAAATCTTTGCAGGCGGTGTGGACCTAACAACCAACAAAGAAACCTTCAAGAATCAAAAACAACAGTAAACTAATGCATTTCTGTTAAGTTACAAACTAGATCCACAGCCCCGCTCGGTCAGAATCAATACGGTCACAAAGGTTCAGTGATTAGTAAGCCACTATAGGCACATCCCCTTCCGAGGGACGGGCTAGCACTGTACACATGAGACTGTCTGAGCAGTCTACTCCTGTGGCTGTCTAAAAAGCAGTATGTATTCAGTGAATACCTGGTGAAGGGGATGAAGGAAGAGATAAGGAGGGGAGGAAGAGGGAGGCTATCTCAATATGTCCATAAACTTTAATAAAACAAATAAAAGCCGCAATGTGCCAGCTCTTTCTGCAGTGGTCCTACATCTCCAGGCCTACTTAACTCAGTTTATGTATTTGCATGTGGTGTTACAACACATGCTTGGCTATTTCCTCAGCTAGACACTGTCCTGCAAGGCAGAGGAGAGGGGCAGAAGACTTGGGCCCACCCTGGACAATCCAAGTGAGAAAACAAAGAGCTAATTCACCATGGAGGAGCTGGCTACCCGGAATGTTCTGTGTTAACTAAGCCCAACCTTGGAGTGCTCTGTGTGTCTACCTTACATGTTAACTAAGCCCAACCTTGGACTCTGTGTATCTAACTTTTGTGTTAACTAAGCCCATCCTTTCAGAAGGGTAACTAAAATTTAACAGAGACGTTCATTCTGCTGATGACCTGTTTGGGGACAATTCTCAATTATGACATAAAGATAGTACAAATGTATGTTAGAAAAATTAAGTGCGCACAGATAGTTTTTGTTTGTTTGTTTGTTTTTTCCAAAGCAGGGTTTCTCTGCATAGCCATGGCAATCCTCAAACTCACTCTGTAAACCAGTCTGGCCTCGGGCTCAGAGATCTACCTGCCTCTGCCTCCCAAGTGCTGGGATTAAAGGTATGCACCACCACCGCCTGGCCAGAGAGTTTTAAAATGAAGAGTGTAGGAGAATCATGGAAGAACACGGAAAGAGACCTGTCACAGCACTGCCTGAGAAGAGCAAGGCTGAAGGGCACAGGCGCTAGTCTTTAAATTCCTTCTTGGAGCACCAGGGTGGTAGGACTTCAGGCTTTGGTGGGGTTCTTGATTTTTTTTTCTTTTCTTTTTGGCCCTTTCAACTAGATGACAGTAAATAGGAAACACTGGGTATCCTCCAGTACAATATCATCATCTAAAGGCAAAATAGCAAGCACACCAATAAATAGTAGTGTAGGAGGTTGAGAAGTTGTGGAATATTAGTTTAAGATGTGTTACATTGGTTTATGATGTGGACTACTTGTTTAACGATGCCAAGATGTGCTGCATTCTTTCATGTTACATTTGTTTAACTCTGCAAAGCTGCGATACTTTGCCTGTCTGAAACACCTGATGGTCTAATGAAGAACTAAGCGGCCAATAGCAAGCCAGGAGGAAGGATAGGAGGAGCTGGCAGGCAGAGAGGATAAACAGGAGAACTCTGGGAAGAGAAGATAAAGGCTTCAGGAGATAGTCACCCAGCCACCCAGCAAACCAAGGAGTAAGAAGGAAAGAAAAGATACAGAGAAACAAAAAAAGGTAAAAGCCCAGAGGCAAAACAGAATAATTTAAGAAAAGCTGGTTGGAAATATACCAAGATAACGCCAGGCATTTATAAGGAAGAATGAGTCTCCATGTATTTATCTGGGAGCTGAGTGGTGGGCCCCCCAAAAGAGCAAAGGAGTAAAGAGAAAAAGAAAAAACAACAACAACACTGAGACCAAAAGAGTTGTCACAGGGAGTGGTAACAGAGACATGTAACTAGTACAGGATAGGGCAGGAGAGTTAAGTTTGCCAGGGAATAAAAGGGGGAGAAAGACATTCCAGAATGCCGCCACGTAACCCCTGTAACAGCAATGCCATTCTATAGAGTTTTTTAAGTGCAAAAAGTCCTCTTAAGCCCAGTCTGATTAGCTCAGACTGCGGTACTGCTGAAACTACTGAGCAAAGGAAATTAATGCATGTACACTGCAGATGAAGACAACGTGCACAAAGCCTCTCCAATATTTCATCTCACAGAGATGATGCGCTCTTCTCTCCAAAAGTTACAAGTGAACAGCTAACCCCCAGAGGAGAGAAGCAGCAATAAATACATGGCCGGAAGAGAAAGTGGGAAATATTTGAACACAAGCAATAAATGGACCATTTGAAAAAGACCAGGGCAGAAATGATAAACACGCACACACACTCACATTAGAGGGAACACAGTTTAAAAACATAAACAGGTACCATTACGTCACAGAGAGGTGTGTGCACAACCAGGGTCTGCTCTGCCAGCAATTCTTTGTTTTGCCTCTGGACCACATGGAAGACCAAGTTAGGGAAAGATGCTCACTTAAAAGCACAGAATAATGCTGCACCCTTACCATCGTCTTACACCAAAGGCATTTCCAATCTTGCAGGCGGAGGACGCTGCCGCAGGTTTTGTCACAGACTGCACACTTGGCACTCACAGGCAAGTTGCCTTCAAGCCATTGGTGAGGCATGGCGACCTAGGGACAGGAAGAAAGGGTGGTCAGAAGGAAGCCTGATTACACCATCCTCACGCTGTAGAAGATCCTGTATGTGCTGAGAGTGCTTCACTCATCTGATCCACATTTGAGGACATCCTAGCAAGCCTGAGTCCTAAAGGTACACAAAGGGAAGACATAGGCTCACCCTTTGAGATGCAGTAGAAATCTAGCTGAGGGGAAGGGCATGCAAGGCTTAGGAGACAGCGATCTCTATAGGGTTCGCAGGCAAGATACAATGGAGTCCAGCTCAGAAGAGGGGACTGTTGAGAGGAAGCCCAGATCCTGCCAAATGAACGTCTCAGCTAAGCCTTGTGGGCCCTTGAGCCAGACAAAGGTCTTTAACAGCAGCGCAGGTGAGAAGAGCTCCCCAGTGTTACTCAGAAGGAATTCCCCTACAGAGAACTGGGGAATGCTTTGAAGCAATCAATTAAAAACCAAAACTCATAATCAACTAACACTCGCGATCTAACCCAAAGAGTCCACATTCCCACTTAACTCTCTGTCATTATGGTCAGCAAGAGCAGGGNGGAGTCACAGCAGCTTACACCGTCCTCGTCTTCGATGATGTCCTTCCCGATGGAAGCCAGCGTGGTCCATTTGCAGTTATTAGTTGCCCTCACTGCACATCTTTTGTGAGCCTTGAACTTACACACTACAAAGCAAGCAAACAAACAAACAAACAAAAAAGCCATAAAACATCAGTGGTTGTCACGGGAAGGAAGTTACAGGGTGAAATTTTTAAAGGGGTGGGGGTGGGGCAAAAGGAGGCAGATGGGAAAGTTTCAAGAAAAGGTTCAAGCTCCAGGAGCAGTAACTGAAATCTTAAAATTTGATGTCTTTGTATTTATGAAGCCGTTAAAATGTAATATAATAGATTGTTGCTAAGAAGAGAAATTAAATAAACACAGAGACCTGGCTCTTCAGAAGAGAAAAACAAAGACCTGCACACACACTCAAAAATAACACGGTCACCAGAGCACTTGGAAACCATCACCTCTCAGTCTAGGTGTAGACTGACTGCCCTGTTTGGATGTGTTTGAGGAAATTCATGGAGGTGTATATATTTCTGACCTTTGCGTTGTTGTTTATTTATATGAGCAGTTTGAAACTGTCATAAGGTAAAGATAATCCAGAAGTGTTTTTAAAGTTCAAGCACATTAAGAAAGCAGTCAGGCAGCTGGGGAATCAGTCACCAAGATGGCAGAGCAGTAAACTGGATATGGGCCTGCGGCGTGCGCCTTTGATCCCAGCACTCGGGAGCTAGAGGCAGGTGGATGGCAGATGGTGCATGGCCGGTCTGGAATATCGTGAGTCCCATGCAAGGACATAGAAGACGGTAAAAATTAAAACATTCCTTCCTTACTTCAAAATCTTGCCGTTAAAAATGGAGCAGTTCATTTAAAATAAAAATCACACTTTATAATAAAGTAGGCCTTGAGACTCACGGCCTGTGTAACAAGTGATGGCAAACCAGACTGTTGCTATGTTCACCAAGAAATGCAAGTGACTCTTCTGCACTTATTTGTTGTTAGGTGGCAACTGAATTTCTTCAGAGAGGGCTGGAAAACAGCCCATGCCCTGGCCAGTAATGTCACTCACTATCTCAAACCACAAAATTCTACAAGTACTGTGATAAAATAATGACTTTTATTCCAATATTTAGTCTTTACCATGCTGGGTCCTCCTAAATATTAAACAGTAGTTAAGACAAGTATCCATATTTATATATTTGATATTATTGATTTCTTAAAATTGCCATTTAAACTTGCTTTGTTGAGATTTTATTTAAATAATTGTGAAGAGTAATTTCTCCCTGGGATTATACTTAACATCCTCAATTAAATTAGGAAATTAGGAAAAGTAGTTTGTTAATTTTTGATAGTGTGTATCTGCCTGTCTGACTTCTGTTTGCAGGTCTTAAACCCAATCACAGTCTGAACAGGCAGGAGAGGAAGAGGGTGCAGTGGCAGAGCTCCATCCCAAGCAGTGTGCTGCCTGGGGTAAACAGCTGATACAATCGCAGATCTTATCATTTGAAATCATTAAGAGTGACATTCTATCACTACTTTAACCTAAATCCTAATTACACATGCTTGAAATTACTTAAGATGTGATTGCATTTCAGAAACAACTGGTATCCATTCTATACATGGTTCAAAAACAGTACCCAACATTCTCTATTCTTCACACTGAAGAGGCATGAGCCTTCCCTTGGTAGCCATTGACAGATCTGCCTTTGGTACTCACAGTTCCTAAAGTAATAACTCACACATCTTAAAATTATAGCATTAAAAAAGGAATGAAGGTGGTGTGATATTTCCCTCTGTATGCTGTGATTACTATTGATTAATAAAGAAACTGCTTTGGACCTATAGCAAGGCAGAATGTAGGTAGGTGGGAAAAACTAAACTGAATGCTGGGAGAAAGGAGGCGGAGTCAGAGAGAAGCCATGTAGTCCCTCCAGAGACAGACACGGAAACTTTAGCCAGTAAGCCACAGCCTCGTGGCCACACACTGTTTAATAGTAATGGGTTAAATTAATATGTAAGAGTTAGTCAATAAGAAGCTAGAGCTAATGGGCCAAGCTGTGATTTAATTAATACAGTATCTGTGTGGTTACTTTGGTTCTGGGCAGCCAGACGAACAAGCAACTTCCTTCAACACGAAATAGAGAAAACACTAGCATGGGTCTTAATTTTAGACAACGTTAAACAAGTTCTGAATGATGACATAAGGATGAGATAATGCAGTGTTTGCCTAATGTACACGAAGCTCTGGGTTCAGTTCCCAGTGCTATGCAAAATAGAAAAGGAAACAGCAATAGGGTATCCAATTAAATGAAGCATAAGTAAAGGAAAATATTTCAATTAATGCAATATCAATAACCATTAGGAATTCTGCCAAAGAGTATATACTGGTCTCCATAGTCAATTAAAACAAAGAACACTTGAATGCTTGCTACCAAGCTCAAGGGATCTTTAGACAATAGAAGCTCCTTCAAGAGACCACTGAATTTTGGTGTATGCTTCCTTTCAAATGGTTTCTGTTTAGCAACAGCATTTCCCCCAAATCAGTCCTGTGTGTGTAAAGCCCAACCCTGAACTAGAACAAAACTTAAATCTTGACTTAAACACATCTCCCAGGTCTTGCCCCCACCAAGGAAGGTGTTTTTCTGCAGGGTCTGTCTGCTTCTTTCATGATGGTGCAGTACCCAGGACAAGGTGTCTACAGCACTTCGGTTTTGTTGGTGGAGCACAAAAGCAGACGGCTACAGTACCTTCGCAGGACAGGCCGTGGGAGGTCACTCCAGAGAGGCTCTCCCTGCACACGTTGCAGAAGGTGGGCCGGGCATGGGAGCAGGCATACCAGTTATGCATCCCTGAGAAATGTTCCACATTAAACTGGGCCACCTGCAAAGGCAAAGTTAGGACAGAGTTGCCAAACAGGAGACCACGGCTGGCCACTAGTGACTATCTGCAACGTTCGTGCCACGGGCAGACCAAACTTTCAGCCCATTACTCTGAACAGCAAGGCACTTGATGTGAAAACGAGATCCATTTTACACAGTTCTGAGAAGGCTGCCAACGCTTCCCTCTGCAGGGCTAGCTCTGGCTCCGCGGCTGCTCTTCTGTAAGCCTGTGCTCTGAGGACAGGAAACAAGTGGATGGTATTTACCTCATACGGTTCTCGGCTCTGCACTGACTTCAGAGAGCTGATCCAGTCTTCCATCTCCTTCCTGTTCTCAGCACATAGCATCAGCCTTCTGAAGGGAGTGATTATCTGAAAGGAACAATGTGATCTAGTGATTATTAGTAACCAACAAGAGGGGCTTTACAAAGCCGGGCCTCTACGAGGCAGTTCCATCTCTTCTGGGTCTTTGTTTCCTTGATGAAGAAGGAGAGGAGCTTTATTCTGTGTGATATACAGTGTGTCCCAGGGAAGAAAGGTACTCAGGATTCTTGGCTCATTACTGACTCTGTTGATACTAATGAGGCTTCTTAGCTCTTTCTAAAGACCACTCGCACAAATAAACAAACATTCTTACTACATGGAATGTATCTTTAAAGCTTGTTTTAAACACACTTTGAAGTAATTTGAAATGACACGTAACTTTTAATATGGAAAAGAGTTTTAAATTAAAAATGCAGTATTAAAATTCCTAGCTGACATATTTCTACTACCTGTGTGAATAAGATTCATATGAAGGCTTTCCCCTCTCACTGTGTAGAAATTCACTGTATTATTTTTTAGTCAGAGCCAAGTGGAAGACAGCATAAAAATCCTGGAGGAAAGAAAATAATTGTGACTTGCACTTTTTTTTCATGACACTGAAAAAAAGCAAATTAATTGTATCAAGAACCTTAAAGAAAGTGGAATGGAAAATTACAGCTGTTTTAGTACCAAAGGTGCTTCCAAGTAAAGCTCTAACTGACTTCTGCTTACTAATATAGTATATTGTAGATGCTGCCTTGAAGTCACTGAAGCCTAAACACTCATTGCAAGGAAGGGACCATTTATGTACTTATGGTACAACAGTGTAACATTGTATCCCTCCCAAGAAATTAATTTCAAATAATATATTAGAGATTTATTTATACAACAAATAGAAAAGTTACCCAAGCCCAATCTCCTGATCCAAACTAATAAAATAAATATTTTATATATACAGCAGATATCATAAGTGATTATGAAAGAATAATCATCTACAAGAAAAAAGAAAGGGGACCATCCCCTAAAGAGGTACTTAACACCGCGGATTTAAGCAAGTAAGCCTACAGGGCAAGCCACAGAGAAAGGAGCCCATCTGAGCCACTCACCAGTCATTGCCGCCTCACTTGTTATTAGAGGACACAGTCTTCCAGAAGCCCAGAAGCTTTTACTACTTCTGACAGGCAGCTGCACTTAAATAGAGCCAGCCGGCCGTCACATGGCACCAGGGCACCAACCGCTCTGCTCTGCATCTTTGTTAATTGCACATGAAATCGAAGAGAGCCTCACTTTCGCATTTTCTCGTTTTAAACGACCTTCTTGGGGTAAAGCTTATTAGCAGTTGGTCACTTCTCTTCCTGAATAAATAGTTAATGCAAAGAGCAATGCCTCTCTCATTACTTGGAAGCCAAATGGATGCTTTATTGCTTCAAAATGTTTTTCTAGGGCAGTTCATCAAATGTGGCAGAGAGGTACCATTAAATCATAATACACTCCTGGCTCTGGAGGCTGGTACAGCGTCCAGAAACCTCCATGTTTCGCTGGCTCACTGATGTTACCTGGGTAAGTAATGCCTCTACCACTTACTTGACTTTAGCTCTATGATAGGATGTAAATATGAGGGTTCCTTTCAAGTGTCGTTTCATTCTTTGATTTTGTTCTTTGTGACATTCTAGGCAATGCATGGTGACTGACAACCAAAACTAAAGACGCTTTTAAAGCCATCATGAATTTAAAAGGCAGGGGAACACAAGGCAGGCGATGACTTCTAAATTTTCTTAGAGATTTAGGGACCAGACAGACGCTTCAATCCCAAATGATTCCAGAAAGACTGCATAACTCAGTCAAGGGCATACCTTACATGCTAATGAAGAACATATATTTGCGATTTCCACTTTTGAATCGAGACTTGCTTCAAGACGAGCAATAGTGAGCAAGCAAAAGATCATCATACACAAAAAATTCTGACCAAAAATTAAGTTCTCCTAGGGCAAGAAGACAGTAGAGTGATTTTGATGGGCAGGCCTTGTGACTAATCACAATTAAGAATCTACTAATTATAAAACCACACTCTCAGAAGTCAGCGAAAAGGCAATTGGTCCTTTATAAACGACATGGAGCAGAGATGGCTAGCCTTGTGGCTCTAGTGCCAAAGAGCCCAGCTGTCTGGGCTAAGTCAAGCTCAGCAAGCAAAGCTGCAGCCTCCAAGCTGACCTCTTCCCTCAGCCAGCTTCCACGCACTTGGGCTCCTCCCACTGCCTGTGCTGAAAGAAGCCCACAGCCACAGGGCTGACACGCAGGTTCCGGTTATCCTCCAGCTGAACCCCGTCACTTCAACCCCGCTTCTCAACAAATTTATAAGGGAGATATAGGAAGGGCAAATTTAGAAAATTATTTGCTTCTTAGCTGCAAATTTGTCTGACTCAGACTCTATTATGACCACAGGCAGCAGCCCTGGCCTAATAGGAAGCTAGAATTCCTCTCAAATAAGACATGGGGGAAAGGGAAGGCTTTCTTCCTACATCTGTTGGAGCAAATCCAGGAAGTTTCTGGAATTAGCAGCGGTGCTACCTTCCTCCAAGGATCTGAAGCTGACCCATCCTAAAGGGCTCCCTACCCTCATCTGTAACTCTCTCTTCCTGTTACTCCGGTATACACCATCATGGCTTTCATGCCCATCTGAACCAGTATCCCTGGAACTATGACAGCCCCTGACACTCTGGGGCACACATGTGTGTTTGTCTGTCATTTACTAAGTATGTACAGAAAGCAAAGCCAGGGGAACACTGCAGGGTTGGTCAAAAGAGTCTGTAAAGGAGAAGAGGAAGCCACAGATTCACTCGTCTGGAAAAATGCTATGGTACCCAGTGGTGGCATCTAAATTGGTTTCCTAAACAGTACCTAGGAAAGTAGAAAAACCTCCCCATTAGTAAAATGGCTAACAGTGGGAGTTACTGGCAAAACGATCAATCCGACCACACTATCACTCACTTCTAAGACTGAAGACTCCCAGTCTGGGTGGCTAAGGAGACTCTCTCTCTTGTAATCCCAGAAACAGGGGTGGTTGAGACAGAAAACTGCTTGAGGCCTTCTTAGTAAGTTCCCTGCCAGACTTGGCTACACAGTGAGACCCTGTTTCAACCCCCACCCCCCACAAATAATTTAGTCTGATAAAGCATTAAATGTAAAAACCTGTGGAACTGGGCACTGAAGTTAGACTGTATATAGGCTAATGTGCACAAGCAAAAACACAAAAACAAAACCCATATACATAGCCAAATACTATCAGGAGATCACAGACCAATTTAATTCTTTTTGTTCATTTAACTGCAGGTTTTAAAGCAAATATGCAGTGCTTCTGTAATAAAAAGAAAAACAACACATTTTTTAACAGACAGAAAGATGGGAAGTTTAGAATCTAAAAATGTGCAGGAAGGTTTGGGTAAGGAAAGGGAAGGATGAGGAGGCCAGGATGAGGGACAACCAATACTAAAGATGTTCGGGAAAACTAGATGGAAACTTACTGTTTAACTGGAGTTATCCTCCAGGAGAGATAAAGGTTATCAAAAATAAATAAAAAAATAAATAAATCCCAGTGTCAGAAGGGGATACCTGCCCTCCAGGTGCTGGTCAACAGTATTCCAAAGACCACCCCTCTCTCACACACACACACAAACACACACACACACACACACACACACACACACACACACACACACACACACACACACACACACACACTAGAGGTTACTATCATTGCTCTTGGTTGCCCATCAGAACTCCATGTTAAGACCCTGTTAGTGAAGACACACCATATACACTTTTGTCTCAGGGCACGGAGAAATCGAGTTGGTTCTGATCAGAAGTCATCCTCCCTGCTGGCTCGCTTTCACAGGGCTGGGAGGAAAGTACCTGGGATGGGAGTGGGCACAGGGAGTTTACCCAGCTGTGAACTAAACTCATGACTGGTGTGGTAACAGGTATCCACAGGCAGCACAAATGTTAATGTTACAGAGGTAACCAAGAATTTTCTGACTGGACTTGAAGCTCACTCCACAGGAGGAGATGCCTGCTGGGACTGTATTCCTAGCTAAGAATCCATGGCTGGAAAGTTCAGAGGCGCCCAGGCAAACCTACTACAGATATTCTGCTATGTGGGCACAATGTCAGCCTGTCCTCCAAAGTCACGTTTTATAAACCATACATTAGTGCAGACCTCAGACCTCATCCCAGAAGTTTCCTCTTAGCAATGGACAGTGGTGCATCCAGAAACCCACAACAGATCAAAGAATAAACGTCTGTAGAATGCTCAGCAACACACAGAGTTATCTCTATCACGCCCACTGCCCATTGCATCCCACAGAGGCCCCTACACACAAGGCTCGGGGGAAACTAAGGAAGAGGGGACAGAAAGGCGGTAAAAGCCAGTGGTTGGACAGACGGGGCAGAGCAGTTCTTCAGATCCATCATAACTAGGCCCCGGCGCGCTCACAGCGGCTGTGGTTCACTGCATAAGATCAAGGCAGTGAACAGTATAGTGCGGTGCCAAGAAGGCTTGTGCATTCCCATGCCTAACTAAGGAACTTCTGGGGAAGGGAGAGTTAGTTTTCTTCAAGTGTGTGACCCCCGATAGGTCAACCACATTGCAGCTGATGGCTCGACACCGAGAGTAAATGAACATCACAAACTGGACTCAGTGGGAGGAGGAGATGATAAAGATAGTGGGTATGGAGAGGTGGGAGGTGTATCGGGGAGGAATTGGGGAGAAAAGTGAGGCATAAATTTGATCAAAATAAACTGTACAAAATTAAAAAAAACAAAATTATTGTTTTAAAAAGAATATTAAAATATATGGTGGGCCTATGTAGTATCCCTAAGTTGTAAACTACTTAGCTGTTATCTATCTCAGAACCACCTGGTTTGTTTGCTTTCAAATCCCAATACATAAGCTACTTGTGGTGATATTTTGTTTGTGATCTAACAAATAAAGCTTGCCTGAAGATCAGAGTGCGGAGCTAGCCATACTAGTTAGCCACAGAGACCAGGCAGTGGTGGCACATACCTTTAATCCCAGGAGGATTAAAGAGGCAGATGGATCTCTGTGAGTTCAAGGTCACAGGGGCTACAGGAGATTGAATCAGTCTAAAAGTGAAACAGAGCCAATTGGTGGTGGCTCACACCTTTACCCCAGCACTAGAGAGGTGGAGACGGGAACTGATGTGGTTGGACGGAGAGAGGAATATAAGGCAGAGGAGACAGGAGCTTAGGATCCAGTCTGAAGATTTGTAGAGACAGGATACCCCATTCGGTATGAGGATTTTGTAGAGGTAACAACTAGTGGCTGGCTGCTCTGCTTCTCTGATCTTTCAGTTTTCACCCCCTAATATC